>NW_026474614.1:0-10335 GCF_026875155.1 Cherax quadricarinatus
AAATAAGAAGGGGGGTTTTGAAAATCGCAAAGGTTATGTGGATACCGCTCTCCTGTTCCCCTTTCTTTCCCCACTCTGACGGGTTAAAGCAGGGTTGCATCTTGGGCTTCTATTTCTCCCTTGTTTACCGTGGAGTGCACTTATTTAACCACTGTCATAGTGAAAATTTTGTGTTATAATTGGGTAAAGGATATATAAGTCTAAACTTTTTCTACTGTGTTTATTTGCTCCCATTCACCTGGGATAACGGGCCCATTGAATCCTGGTTGTAAAAAACCCAGAATTTGAACAACCCTCCTGCACTGAAAACGCTGATATGTCCTGAGCTCGGTCCGTCAGGGGCATGTTAGCCTCGAGTAAGCCCACCGGCTCCTTATTTGGCCCCGGCCCATACGATTAAATCATTACCCTAGGCAAAGGGTAACCCAAATCAGGAACTTTTGAGGGAATTCACCTTTCTATAATCCGTACACATACGTAGGTTCCATCTGACTTTGGGACTAACCAAAAGGGTGAGGCCCCATAGGCTTTTTGTTTTCGGTTCAATTAGTCATGGGTCAGCAAAAAAGTCGATTTCCTCCTTTTGAGCTTGGTGTTTAATAGGGCATAAGCATATGGGGACCTGCTTGATGGTGCAGCTCCTTGGACATCCACGTCGTGTGTCCCCAACGTGCAACGCTTAGGTATATCGCCAAACAATGATGGGTACTTCAAAATCACATTTTTCACTTCTTTGGCTCGGTCACAGGCCAGATTTTTTAAAAAATCGTCCAGGGATCGTAGAACTTGAGTGTTTCTAAGACGGACTTCTATTCCTTTGGAGCAGTCCTCCAAACCCTCTGCTTCTTGCGGGACTCTAGAAGAATGGCGGGCTGGTCGGGGCTAACCCTCCATATATTTTTCAATTTGGGTTTAAACATGGTATGTATGGTCTGATTTCTTTTTCCCTGGGGTACGAACAGGTAATTCACTTCACTCAGTTTTTTAATGACTTCCAAAGGTCCTTCATATCTTGGTTTTCAGTGCATGTCGGGCATGAATTTTTGAGCCAATACTTTATCTCCGATGTTGAAAGAGCGAGAGGCCGCATGTTCATCATGTCGTAGTTTCATTTTAGCCTGGGCTTTCTTCAAGTCTCTGCGGCTAGGTTCCTCGTGAAAGTGAGGTGTTCCTGCATCAAAGCCAGGCATACCTGAACTGACGGAGTACGTCTTCCGGTCTATACATCTTTCAATACTGCGAGGGGGTCCACGTACCGTATAACTATATTCAACTCAAAGGGCTTATACCCTAGACTTTCCTGCTCGCTTTCCCTTACGGCCAGGAGAAGGAAAGGAATGCCCTCGTCCCAGTCTTTACTGAATTGTTCACAGTAGGAACGCATCATCACCTTCAATGTTTGATGAAACCGTTCCAATGCTCCTTGGGACTGGGGCCTATAGCTCGTAGCGAGGATAGATCTTACACCAAGGCGTGACATGGCCTCCTTGAAGATTTTTGAAGTGAAGTTTGATCCTTGATCAGACGGGATCTCACGAGGCAGCCCTACCTGTGAGAAAAACTTTATTAAAGCGCGGACTATCGCGCGAGCATTTATTTTCCTCATGGGGATGGCCTCGGGGTAATGGGTGGCAGAATCCATTATAGTGAATAGTACTGATTCCCCGCCTTGGTTCCCGGGGAGTGGACCTACGCAATCGATGATTAAACGGGAAAAAAAGGCTCGCCATCTGAGGTGATAGGACAGAGGGAGCTGGAGGCGGGGTATGAGCAGGTTTACCGATGGTCTGACAGACCCGGCAACTGCGAAGATGTTCCACCACGGTTTCCCGCATTCTAGGCCAAAAAAAGTATTTTGACAACTTTACCATTGTTTTTCCTTAATCCCAGATGTCCTCCCATTGGACTATTATGGGCGACTTCAATGCAAGCTCACGATAAATACTAGGCAGGATTAATACATGCTTGGCCTTGGCCAAAGGTGCCCCTAGAGAATGTCTTCTGGTGGATTTCTTCATAAGTATACCACGCTACTAGAATAAACACAGTCTCTAGTTTCTCAGCCTCTCTTCCGTTATCAACAGCTTTCTTACTTTCTCCAATGAGGGGTCTTCCATCTGTGCTTGGATTATGATCTTCAGGTCTAAACTTTTTAGACCTAAAGAATCTAAAGTTGAGTCTAGCCCTGCAGACACAGACGTCGCATCCTCTGGCCAGTGGGCCGCACTAAACAATAGGTTCAAACCCAGATCATCTTTGTCCTCTTCTTCCTCTGTTGATTCAGGAGGTAACCTGGTCATTGCCATGGACCTAGTGACAACTCCCAGCGGAAATAATGATAGTGTCCTTCCTATGAGCCTCAATCACGTAATCCTCTCCGAGGTATTTTCTATTCACCAGAGGTTCTTTCTTGATTCCTTCGCAGCTTAGGTCATTTCCTATCAGTAGGTCAGCAGACTTAATAGGAAATCCTTCATCTGATATACCGACAGTCGCATATCCTTTATAGCAACCCAGGTTCTAGGTATATCCTATGGAGGGGAACTCTAGAAACGGCTCCTCCATAAGCCTCCAGAAGTGCATCTATCTTTGTATAAGTGCGGTCAGACAAAGAGAGGATTCCCTTTTTTTAACAATGTCAAGTAAACTCCCCCGTATCCCTATAGGTTTTAACCGGCACCACTTGACCCTCGTCAATACCAGCTTTTCCTTTTGAAAAATATGGGCTCATTGCCTTTTCAATTTCTTGCCCTGAGATGGCCCTCGTCTCAGGTCATCTCAGTGAAGCAGTCTTCGGTCCTGCCGGCTCTAGATCCGCCTGTAAACATCTCTGTGTGTGGGCTACTGAAGACACCATCTGCACAGGAGCACCTTCTCGATACTTATATTTCTGTCCCTTTCCAGCTGATAACATTGGTTTCTCACATGACCTCCTTTTGGCAATATGAACATGGACAAGTTCTTCCTGGCTTTATACACCTCCCGGTTCTGTCATAGTTGAAACCGGTCACCATTGCATGGCTTATCCAGGGTTCGAGAGGTCACTGCTTCTGAAGGAAACTTTTGGCGAGGTTCTGTTCTTGACTTAACTGGTAGAACCTTCTGGCCCAATTTTACTGCTTCCTCTCTGGATGTTCTATCACGGATCAGCTGGCTGGAGAACTCGTAGCGATCGGCCAGTGCAGTGGTCTCCATCACATCAGGTGTTGGACGGTCGATCAGGAACTTCCGCAAATCCCCAGATATAGAATTATAGAAGTCCTCTTGTAGTATTAATTGGGTTAAGCTGCTTACAGTGTTGCTTTGTGAGGCTCTTTGCCACTCTCGAAAGCTACCTTCTTCTGCCTGGCGAAGTCCACCCAAGTTTGCCCTGGTAACCTTTGCAGAGTACGGAAGGCTTGCTGGTAGCTCTAAGGGAGTAGATCATAGGTCTCCAGTGTGACCTTTTTGATGGAGTCATATTGTATGTACTTTTCGTAAGGCAAAGCTGCGGTACATTCTCGAGCTTTACCAGTCAGCGTCGTATGCAACAATACAGCCCAGAATTTTTGGGGCCACTGCATAGCTCAAGCCCTGATTTTTCGAACGTATCGAAGTAGTGTCCAGATCAGACTCACAAAACTTGGGCCCCAAAGATGTGCTTTTGATTGCAAAAATATTTTGGGGGCCTCGGGCCTCACAACCCTTCCCTTTGCCGTGATTTTTTGTAGAGTATGGTGCCCCTCTCGAATTTCTGCTTTTCACTTCCTTTGGGCTTCATTTGGGCCATTTTGTAAAGTAATGGGGTGCCCCTTTTTTCGAAGGGCTCTGTGTAGGGCCCCAATTCGGTAGTGGAGGAGTTGGGGGAAAAAATTTTCCCCCGTTTTTCCTTGGGCGAGCACCTCACTGGGCTTTTTGTAAACCAGGGTCAAAAACTGGTGATTGCACCCCAATTTTTTCGGGCACCTCCCCCAAAAAGGCCCATCACCAGCAGCTCCTTTTTTTCTGGCTCAGCCACATCACTAGGGGTGGGAAGTTGGAAGGGCCACCAAGGGGTGGGCCAAGTTTTAAAATTTAGAATATTAGACTTCCTCCAGTATCGTCAATGTCATCCACCCCCCCTTGTTCCGGAAACAGCATGTTTTCAAAATAGACGGTGGTCTCGGCGGTGTATATTTGTTGTACTTCACTCCCAGGATTTCAGCAATTTGCCAGCACTTTGAAGTTTTAAAAGACCCAAATCCCCCAAGGTTAACTCACATATTTTAAATGTTTTCATTTGAGCCCCCATAGTTAATTTTATGGGGACCTGAAAACAGCTCACTTTCATGGGGTTGGCAATTTTCTTCCTAGGGCTGATATTTCCTCCGCCCTTGGACAGAGAGCAAATCCGGACAGGGCCCCTACTTTTGTTGCTACAGAGCCACTACTTAAGCCTGTTTAGCCCTTTTTTGCAACAAATAAACAGGATGAATATCCGCTAGATAAATCATTCAAGGGTTCAGTAGTAAACAATACAATGTTTTTTTCCGTTTTTTATTAAGTTTCTTAATAAACCATAGAAGGGGTTTATATTAATTTTTAAAAAGGGGTCGCACCAAAAAAACAGAGTACTTATAAAATTTAACATTTAAAAGTTCACTTAAAAAGATAATCACAGTATTATCTTGTTATAGTACTGAAGGCTCAAAGTTTTTAAAACCTTTTTCTTCACTTTAAAAACCCACTTTATTAACTCAACCCAAAATGAGACAGGAAGACGTAACATTAAATAAAAATTTTACTAAAAATTCATTTTCTTTAATTTTACAAAGTGAGGTAGGAATATTTTACATTTAAAAGGGTTTTTTTTGGGGCAAAGTCGGGCCCCCCTGACTTTTTCCCGTCCTCTTTGCCCCAATACGTTTAAAAATTCATCCTAGCAGAGTGGGACAATCACCAGCGTCTTCAAAAACAGCAACACAAAATTGCCCAAAGACGTTTCTGTCAAAATACCGCCCAAAGGGTATGGAGGGTCACTGGGGAAACCCTATGGGGGGGCCCAGAATTTTTAAATCCGGGAAATTCAGGGTTCCCTCACGAGGGGTAAAGGAAGGTAAAAACTAAACTCTGTGAGGCTTTACCACCCCATTTTGCCTCGGTGGGGAAAGCGGGGGTCGGGCAGCCCCAAACCCCCACCTATGGTGTTTGGGCCCAGGTCACCGCATTTGGGACCTAATTAAATAAATTCCCTTTAAATACAAAGCTAAGAAAATTGACCAGATAATTTTTTAAAAAGTGAGAAAATCCATTTAGCTGCTAAGGGAAATTTACCCCTGAATATTTATTAAGTGAAATACCCAAAAAAAACATGAATAGTATCCCATTGTGAAAATAAAAAAAATAAAACAAAATGAAAAAAAGGGTGTAACATGAATTTTTTTTTTGGGTTTTCGGGAACGGTTTTAAATTGTATTTCCATTATTTCTTAGGGGAAAAATATTGCTTCGTTTTTCTGATTTTTTTAAAATTTTTAAAACTAGTTTCCTGGAAGGGTTTAAAGTTTGATTTTTGGGGGTTTCCCATGTACATTTGGACCCCCCCGCCTTGGGGGGAGATCGCGTTACGTTAAACCCGCCATACAAAGGGCCTTTGAACAAAAAAATTTCCCTTTCGCCTCATGAAAAAAAAACTCCCCTTTATGTGACTAATTGGGAGTGCCCCACGTTTTGGTCAGGGGCCAGTGTTTACAACCCACCCAGTGTGGTCACATCTAGGCTTTCCCATTCAGTCTTTTTACATCCCCCCAGTTTTTTTTGTGCTTGAAAATGAAAATAAGTCACCATGGACCCCAAAGAAAGCTTTAGTCCCAAACCCCTTTGTGGTACTAAGGAAAAGAAAAGGGACCGAAGCGGCCCTCCCTAAACCCTTTGCTGAGCGGGTCTGTTCCCCCTCCTGGATTAGCCCAAAAAACCTCCCCCCCCTCGGATTCCCCAATGAACCCCCCCCTGGATTACCCCAAGATCCCCCTCCCCCGGGGTTAGCCCCAAAGACCCACCCCGTCTTGCCACCTCCCTTAAAAGGGAAAAAGGGCCCCGGGACCGCCCAGCAGCACAAGTAGTCCAAAGGGTTTAACCCCCACACCCACCCTTTCCCCCTATTTTATTTTTTCTAACCAATTTTTTTAAAAATATTCCCAAAGTTTTAGCCTGAATAAATGTACTGGGGGGTTTGTTTTTAAATCATCCACAACTCTATTACCAAACCAGTGTGAGAAATTTGTAGGAAAATTTAAAAAAGAGACTAAGGAAATGTGTGCAAAGTGGGTTGAACTGCAAACCCCTTTCCCGGGAAAATAAACCCCGACACAGCTCTGCCAAACCGTGTTTCAACCCGTACAATGAAAATGGGTTTTGGCCCATTTTGGGAAAGTCTTAAAGGAACCGGGGGTACAGGCTTGTGGACAGATTTGTTGTGTGACGAGGTTCCCGTGACCCTCCCAAACTGGTCCCAGTGGCATTAAAAGAAGAAGGGGGAACCCCGGAAAAGGGGCTTGCCCCTCAAGTCCTAAAGGGGAAGGGGGTTCCCCTTTAAAAATTAAAATTCCACACCTCCCCCCCTCCCTCCCCTCAATCCTCACCAGAAAATTTTTAAAAAAGGTAAAGGGCATTTATTTATTCTTTGTAGAGTAAATAATTGTGAAAGTCTTTTTTCAGTTTGTGTGTATTAAAATTAATATTTTTTTATGTGGTAAAAAAAAAAAAAAATTTATTTCTTTGGGGGTTTTCAGGTAGATTAAATTTTATTTTCCCCCATTTTTTATGGGGGAAAAAATTAAATTGGCTGCCAATAATTGTGGCTTGTTTATGAGCTCTCAGGAATGGTTTAATATCGGAAGATGGGGGGGCCCTTTACCTTTTTTCTATTTTTCATATTTTTTATAAATTTTTTTTCTGTAATTACAAATTTTAAAATGATCTTGTCATTTTTATAACAAATTTTTTGTTTTGACACTTGTTTAGGTACCCCCCTTGTACTCAAAAATTTCCAAACCCCACCGGGGGTGGGCATTTACACCTTTCCTTGGGGCCCTTTTGTATTGTCTTGGAATATTTTTACAAAAATATTTATGGTCCTGCATTTTTTTGCTAAAACAGGGGGCCCCCCGGGTTTAAAGATATTTTTTCACTCCAGAAGTATGTTAAGTGCAAAAACTGACCCAATTTGTTCCCATAAGGAAAAATTTTTTTTAAATTTGATTAGTCCATTTTTAGGAAACCCCCAAAAAAATACAAGTTCAAAAAGCACTTTCCAAAAAAACACTTTCATAATTTGGGCGCATTCGGGGTGATCGTTATTGAGGGGGTTCCCCTGTATTTATTTTTTTTATTTATTTTTTTTTTTTTTTTTTGGGGGGGCTGAAAAATGTTGTACAAAGAAATTTAGTGATTGGGTGTAATGCCAAAAAACCTCTTTTATGCAGAAACAAATTTTGGGCAGGCTTTTAAAAATTAAAATTAAGATTAATTAAACAATGATATATTTAGTGGTTTAAAAAATTTAAATAAACAAAATTTCAAATGAAGTACAAAGGGGTATTTCAAATAAGAAGCATTTAAACTTGTACAAATTTGAGCATAACCCGTTTATAAATAAATCAAAAACAGTTTTTTTGAGTAAAATCAAGGGTTTGTGGCATAAACAGGTCTTAAGGGCATTAGATGAGGTTTCCCGTACATTCAAGAAATGGGGTATTATATTAGGTAATGTAATTAAAAAAAAAAAAATTTGATTCAGTTATTCAGTATTTATTTAGTTGTGGCTGAGTAAGCAGTTTTTAAGAAGAGTCTGAATTGATAAACAGACAGTATTTGTTTTATATTCACAGTAATGAATTTCAGATTTTTGGGCCTTTTATGTGAATTGAGTTTTTACATAGTGTGAGATGGACACAGGGAACATCAAAGAGTGATCTGTGCTTTGTGTTATGGTCATGTGTTCTGTTGAGGTTGTAAGAAGTTTGAGGGAGGGTTTATATCCGAGTTAAGTGTTCTATGTATGTAGTAGTTACAATAAGTATGGATGTTTTGTACGGTGAGTAGGTTTTAGAGTTTTGAATATTGGTGGAGTGTGCTGTCTGGAGTAGGAATTTGTAATGAGGAGGAGGAGGAGAGGGAGAGGAAGAGAAGGAGAAGGAGGATGAGGAGAAGGAGAAGGAGGAGGAGGAGAAGGAGGAGGAGGAGAAGGAGGAGGAGGAGGAGGAGAAGGAGGAGGAGAAGGAGAAGGATAAGGAGAAGGAGTAGGAGGAGGAGAAGGAGGAGGAGGAGAAGGAGGAGGAGAAGGAGGAGGAGAAGGAGGAGGAGGAGAAGGAGAAGGAGAAGGATAAGGAGAAGGAGTAGGAGGAGGAGAAGGAGAAGGATAAGGAGAAGGAGTAGGAGAAGGAGGAGGAGAAGGAGGAGGAGAAGGAGAAGAAGAAGAATACGTAATAATAGTAAAAATAATAATAGGTAATAATAAGTTCCCTTGAAGCATGAAAAATAAAGTCCACCCCTGACAGTGATGTGATAAGATGAGATAACATCTGATGTTTGATGAGCATACATGAGGGTGCAGTGATAAGACTTGATAAGATAAGATTAGAGGTGGCATTTGATGAGCATCGCCCTCACTTTGTTTTCGCTGGTACACAAACATGTCTGCCTATTTGTCTGTCTGTCAAGTTCCCTGTCTGTCTGTCTATCCGTCTAGCTCTCTGTCTCAGAGAGAGCCACAAGACTGCGTCATCACGTTTACTCACATCTTCAAGCAGAGTATAGCACTTTGTCTGGATTTTTTGGGTTATCCTAGGTAATTTACACTGTGTATACTTGTATTTATGTGTACCTATGAGACAGAGATAGACAGAGACAGACAGATACAGATAGAGACAGAGACAAAGATAGACAGAGGCAGAGAGACAGACAGAGATAGACATAGAGACAGACGGAGAAACGGAGCCAGGCTTCCAGCAGCCAGCCAGCCACACAGCTGGCTGGCCAGCCTGCTGAACAAGTATTACGTTCCAGAATTGTTTCTCTTTACTTAGGGCATAGGTTATAAGACATTCTGAAGGGTGTTGCGCAAATGTTGCACATGGGTTATTATCGAGGTTTTTTGATATTTCCTCCACCACTTATGGCTAAATCCACCTCAAAGCCACTAAACTCAGGGTCAGCATCACTTCCTCTTAAAATGGGAGAGTTAATACTACATAAATCAGTGAATCCCAGGTGTTTGCCATGTTGTTTGCTCTAGCTGGGACTCATTTGAACTGGTGCTCCCACAATATACTAAGTGGTCCCAGATTTTTTTAATACAGTGTACACTGAGTGTTATGACCCATTCTATGCTGACAAGGCATCTCAGGCCAATCGTGCCGTATTTGAAGCAGGAAAAATAAAACGTTTATATACATTTGGGGCACTAGCAGTAAGAATGTATATATATGTTTGGATCGTTTATGGGTTAAGGATGCTGGGTGTTAGCCAGGAATTATTCTCTCTTAGGTGTGATTTGTTTTGTTTTTTGGGGCAATGTTTGTTATGGAGGTAATGTTTTTTTTTTTTTTTTTTTTTTTTTTTTTTTTGAAAATTATTTATACATTCATTCATGTCTGTATATGTTTTGAGCTCATTATTCCAGTTGATGCTATTCTAGCTGCTATTAGTTGTTAACAGCTGTCTCGTTATGTAGTCTGAAGGTAACTTTAGTAATGTCTTGGGGCAATTTACCTAGATTGGCTATGAAAAAGGTGGGTAGTGGTCTGTGGTGTTGTCTGTGATTTTGCCTGATTTAAAGGGGATATGGTGTTAGTCCAGATGTGGTCTGTTAACCCTTTCAGGGTCTGTGCCGTAGGTCTATGGCTTTTACGTTCAGGTCCAAACCGTAGATCTATGCCATGAGCTCAGCTCACTCTGATAAGCTGTGAGTGGTAAATTTTGGCCTAGATATGAGAGAATACATCTATGTGGTATGTGTGCACCAAATAAAACAAAATCCTGCAGCACACTGTGTATAATGAGAGAAAAAACTGAGACCATGATTTTTTATTAAAACAGCAATTTTGCAGTGTTTTTTTATGTTTTTATAGTTGTATTTGAAATTTCTTGGTCTCATTTGATAGAATGGAAGATATATTACAGAAATAGAGATGATTTTGATTGGTTTTCCTACTGGAAATGGCTTGAAACTGAGCTCAAAGTAGCAGAAATGTTAAATTTTTGTCGATGTTCAAGAGTAAACAAACGACCTCACACATTTAATACGCACCAGCTGGTGGGTCTAATATACATTCACAATTGTTGAATTTAACAATTTTACAATATTAAAAAACAGAAA
>NW_026474615.1:0-11017 GCF_026875155.1 Cherax quadricarinatus
ATTCAAAAAATTTTAGCGAAAAATTGCATACACAAATTTTCGCTTGCCCTGTATGGCAAGATGGCTTTTGCTTTTTTAACCAAAGGGCAAGTTTCCCTATTCGGCACACAATAATATATGTAAATATAATATATATAAATATATATTTTTCTTCTTTCTTTAAACGTACCCCCGTATCCCACTGAGGGGGGGTGGCCCCCAAAAGAAAAAACTGAAGTTTCTCCTTTAAAATTTTAGTAATATATACAGAAAGGGGGTTACTCCCCCTTTCCCCCGGGCATTTTAGTCCCCCTTTTACGACAGCCATGGCTTACAAGGAAGAATTCGTTCCCTTCCCCAGGAGTAAGGAAAAAAACAAGAACAAAAATTAGAAAGAAAATAGAAGAAAACCCAGGGGGGTGTAATATATGCTTGTACTGTATGTGTAGTGTACCTAAGGAAAGTAGAAGTAGCAAGACTTACCTGAACTTGCTATTTTGAGACAGACAAAAAGGACCCACAATCCTACCCATGTTAAACGATTACAGGTTTTCTTTTTTACACTCACTTGGCAGGAGGTATCCCTCCCGGGGCGGTTGCGTCTCCCCAAACTACCTAAAATACTAATAACTACTATATATATATTATATATAAATATAAATATATATAAAAAGTGTTACTCACCTAATTGGGGTTTCGGGGCGAACTCAGCTCCGGGCCCCCGCCTCTTCACCGCCGCAACTAGTCCTCCTCCCCCACTCCAGTACTTTATCATACCTCGTCAAAAAACATTATAGTTCCCCCTGTGTGGTGTAGGATGTACTCACCTAGTTTCCACCAATTGGGGTTGCAGGGTCGAGCCCAAACTCCTGGCCCCGCCCTTCACTGGTCGCTACAGTCACTCTCCCTAACCATGACTTTATCATACCCCTGCTTAAAACTATGTATTGATCCTGCTTCCCTATATCGCTTTGCAAACTATTCAGCGTCCTGACTTCTCTGTGCCTGAAGAAATACTTCCTAACATCCCTGTGATTCATCTGTGTCTTCAACTTCCAACTGTGTCCCCTTGTTGCTGTGTCCCATCTCTGGAACATCCTGTCTTTGTCCACCTTGTCAATTCTTCTCAGTATTTTGTAATTCGTTATCATGTCCCCCCTTTCTCTCCTGTCCTCCAGTGTCGTCAGGTTGATTTCCCTTAACCTCTCCTCGTAGGATATACCTCTTAGCTCTGGGACTAGTCTTGTTACAACCCTTTGCGCTTTCTTTAGTTTCTTTACGTGCTTGGCTAGGTGTGGGTTCCAAACTGGTGCCGCATACTCCAATATGGGCCTAACGTACACAGTGTACAGGGTCCTGAACGATTCCTTATTAAGATGTCGGAATGCTGTTCTGAGGTTTGCTAGGCGTCCATATGCTGCAGCAGTTATTTGGTTGATGTGCGCTTCAGGAGATGTGCCGGGTGTTATACTCACCCAAAGATCTTTTTCTTTGAGTGAATTTTGTAGTCCTCCTGGCCCCCCTAGATTGTATTCCGTCTGCGGTCTTCTTTGCCCTTCCCCAATCTTCATGACTTTGTACTTTGTGGGGTTGAACTCCAGGAGCTAATTGCTGGTCCAGGTCTGCAGCCTGTCCAGATCCCTTTGTAGTTCTGCCTGGTCTTCGATCGAATGAATTCTTCTCATTAACTTCACGTCATCTGAAAACGGGGACCTTCGAGTCTATTCCCTTCCGTCATGTTTTCACAAATACCAGAAACAGCACTGGTCCTGGGACTGACCCCTGTGGGAACCCCCGGTCAAAGGTGCCCACTCTGACACCTCGCCACGTAACCAGACTCGCTGCTGTCTTCCTGACAATTTTTTCTGATCCATTGTAGTGCCTTCTCTGTTATCCCCGCTTGGTCCTCCATTTTTGCACTAATCTCTTTTGTGGAACTGTATCAAGCGCCGTTTTGCAGTCCAAGAAAATGCAATCCACCCACCCCTCTCTCTCTTGTCTTACTGCTGTCACCAGACATAGAACTCCCAGAGGGTTTTTGACACAGGATTTCCCATCCCTGGAAACTATTTGGCTGCTGTTGATGAGATCGGGCCTTTCTAGGGGTTTCCACCACTCTTCTCCTGATAATCTTCTCCATGATTTTTCATACTAAACATTCAGTGACACTAGTCTTAAGTTTAGTGCTCATGTCTGTCTCCTTTTTTAAAGATTGGGACTACATTTGCTGTCTTCCATGCCTCAGGCAATCTCCCTGTTTCCATAGATGTATTGAATATTGTTGTTAGGGGTACACATAGCGCCTCTGCTCCCTCTCTCAGGACCCATGGAGAGATGTTATCTGGCCCCATTGCCTTTGAGGTATCTAGCTCACTCAGAAGCCTCTTCACTTCTTCCTCGGTTGTGTGTATTGTGTCCAGCACTTTGTGGTGTGCACCACCTCTACGTCTTTCTGGAGCCCCCTTCTGTCTCTTCTGTGAACACTACTTTGAATCTCTTGTTGAGTTCCTCACATACTTCACGGTCATTTCTTGTTGTCTCTTTTCCTTCCTTAGCCTGATTACCTGGTCCTTGACTGTTCTTTTCCTCCTGATGTGGCTGTAAACAGCTTGGGGTCCGATTTGGTTTTTCGCTGCAAATGTCTTTTTCAAAATCGTGTGTGTGTGTGTGGTGTGTGTGTGTGTGTGTGTGTGTGTGTGTGTGTGTTGTGTGTGTGGGGTGTGGTGTGTGTGTGTGTGTGTTGTGTGTGTGTCTGTTCTGTGTGTGTGAGTGTGTGCGTGTAGAAATCTTTGTAATTAACTATCTGTAGCTACAGCAGATATGCTCGTGGTTTCCAGTCTTCAGTCATTGTTTCATCATACAATAATGTTAGGTATCCGATGGTCGTAGCGCTAACTACTTCCTCTGTTATTTCGTTGCTCTACTACCCTCTTTGTGATTAAAATTTTCTTATAACATTTCCGATCCAATTTTTTTTCTCAATCTACTACTACGGCCTTCTGTTGTCTCAGAAGAAGTTTCCTTTATCTCTTCTTTCATATTCTTCACAACCTTTCATGTTGTTATCATGTCTCCTCCTTCCCTGCTATCAGCCTGAATTGATATTTTGAGTGTTAACATATATTTTAGGCTGTTTTTTGGTAACATATTTACTTTTTTTTAGGCTCCTGCCTATTCTAATTTAGAGCTAACATGTTGTAAATCATTTTTGTATATTCCTTCATCCATATACAGTGGAACTCCGGTTTTCAATATCGTACAATTCGAATTGTAGGTGTCAGACGCGTCCGCCCGCCGGGATGCTGCCACTCTTATGCGTGCATGTCTCGTTCTGGCTTTGTCACTGGTTGAATGAGCATTCACTCGAAACATTTCGCAATTTTTGTGGTTGCTTATTGATTGTGACTGGGCCTAAAGAAAGTTCCTAGTGCCAGCCCTTTGGTAAAGAAGGTGAGAAACATGAAAGAATTCAAGAAAGAGATTGAAAAAAAATTGGAAAGTTGCGTACGTTTAGGTGAACTTGACAGGATGTATGTGATGTCGAAATGAACAATCTGTTCCATCCTGGCAAAGAAAGTAGAAATCAAGGAAGCTAAAGTTGCGAAAGGGTGGAGAAGTTGTTGTTGGTGTGGATAAATAAAAAACAGTTAGCGGGAGATAGTGTTGCAGAGCTGATCATTTGTGAAAAGGCAAGGTAGTTGAATGCAGATATACTACAGAAAATGTACTGTTAGTGAATTTAAGGCCAGCAAAAGCTGGTTCAACAGATTCATGAAGCGTAGTGGCATACATAGTGTTGTAAGGCATAGTGAGGCTACAAGTTCAAACTTGTGACCGAAGAATTCGTTGATGAATTCAAGGAGTATATAGAGGCTAAAAAATTCCTCCCCCAACAAGCGTTCACTTGTGACGAAACAGGCCTCGTTTGGAAGAAAATGCCGAAGAGGACCTACACCACGCAGGAGGAAAAGGCATAGCCAGGACACAAGCCTATGAAGGATAGGCTAACTCTTTTGTTCTGGGGTTACGCTAGCGAGGATTTCAAAGTGAAGCGTTTGCTGGTGTAACACTCTGAAAATTCCAGAGCGTTCAAGGAAAACAATGTCGTCAAGAGTAAATTGTGTGCGATGTGGAAAGCTAATAATAAGGCATGGGTCTCGAGGCAACTTTTCATTGACTGGGGTCCATGAAGTATTTGGCCCGAGTGTGAAAAAATACCTCCTGGAAAATAAATTGCCACTCAAGTGCCTCCTGGTACTGGACAATGCTCCTGCTCGTCCTCCAGACTTGGAAGACCAATTGTTTAGGGACTTCAGTTTATAAAAAGTGAAGTTCTTTCTAACTTCAAAAACCTCTACTTGAAAGCAATGTTTCAAAAGTGCTTTGAAGTGACCCCGGACACTAAATTGACCATTAGAGAGTTCTGGGGGAATCACTTCAATATCCTCCATTGCATAAGCCTTATAGGTAAGGCTTGGCAGGAAGTGACTTCCAGGACTTCGAACTCTGCTTCGAGAAAATTGTCTCCAGAATGTGTCCAAGAGAAGGATTTTAAAGGGTTTGAGGCTGACCCTGACCCTGTCGACCTTACGCTTGTTGTGGTATCTATTGGATCTTCGGTGAAGTCCATGAGGTTGGATGTGAGTGGCGAGGATGTGGAAGAGTTGGTGGAGGACCACAGGGAAGCGCTAACCGCTGAAGAGCTGCAAGACCTTCAACTGGAACAGCAACAGGCCACAGCTGAGGAAGTTGCTTCAGAGGAGGAGGAAGAGAGAGGGGAGAAGGTGCCTTCTTCAGTGATTAAGGACATGTGTGCAAAGTGGAATGGGTTGCAAACTTTTGTTGGTGTGTGCTGATACAAGCCGCATCTGCAACATGTTCAGTGACAATACCTTGTCCCATTTTAGGCAAATCTTAAAGAGACGCCAGAAACAGTTCTCTGAACAGATTTTTAGTGTGACAGGGGCCCAGTGCCAGTAAAAGGCAAAGAAGGGAAGTAACACCAGAGAGGGCTTTGACACCTGAAGTCCTTATGGAGAGGGATTCCTCTTCCAAACAATAACCTCAACTCCCTCTCCTCTCTTCGCCTTCTTCAATATGCCAACAAGAGTCGTCAATAAGTTACGTAATGTTCATTTATCATTAAAATTAGTCATTTATATTTATTCCTCATTGTTTTCTGCATGTAAAACTATTCTTTAAAAAGTATATTTTTGTTAATATTTTTGGGTGCCTGGAACATATTAATTGTATTTACATTATTTCTTATGGAAATATTACTTCAGTTTTCATATGCTTCGGATTTCGACCGTTGTTCTGGAACGGATTAAGTACGAAATCCGGGGTTCCACTGTATTTGAAAGCTATTTTATATTTTGGCACTGTACAATTTAAATATATTACAATTTGATTTACAGGAACATCTATGGATAATATTTTTTTTTAATAATAGTTCCAAAATCCCGCTGCCAATTGCAATGAATATTTTCCTGTGTAATACATATTCTTCAAGCAGCTTCATCTTGCTTCCAGTTCCATTTTGTTTTTATCTACATTAAATTCCATCATTCAACTATCCCTTCAGGTGCTGAATTATTCAAAACATTCTGCAGTTATTTATTCAATTTTATGTTTTTAGCCATTTATTTTTTTAGTTATTTCTATTTAGAGCTCCCTTTTTTTTTATTTCTTCCCACAAGATTTTTGCCTCAGGTTCATATAGCTTTCCATTCCTGCTATTAATGTAATTATATAAATTAAATATTTGATCACAGGAAGTCTACATCTCTCTGACACACCATTGTTGATATCTTTCCACACCAACTTTCTTCCTATTATACCTAAACAAATATTTTCCACTCAGCAATTGTCTCATCTTACGTAACAGTTTCGGTAATTTTTTCTCGTCGAATTCGGTTTTCGTCAGACATTCTCGAGCAAATTAATGACGAAAACCGAGCTTCCACTGTATTCTGCAGTTCCAAAAATTAATCACGAACAGCGATTTATTATTTTTTTTTTATTATCACACTGGCCGATTCCCACCAAGGCAGGGTGGCCCGAAAAAGAAAAACTTTCACCATCATTCACTCCATCACTGTCTTACCAGAAGGGTGCTTTACACTACAGTTTTTAAACTGCAACATTAACACCCCTCCTTCAGAGTGCACGCACTGTACTTCCCATCTCCAGGACTCAAGTCCGGCCTGCCGGTTTCCCTGAACCCCTTCATAAATGTTACTTTGCTCACACTCCAACAGCACGTCAAGTATTAAAAACCATTTGTCTCCATTCACTCCTATCAAACACGCTCACGCATGCCTGCTGGAAGTCCAAGCGCTAAACCTACAAGGGTCATACACACTAAGTCATGAAGAAGGAACTGCCGATAGTTTTCTTAAAGTGAAGATCAATACAATAAGTCCGTTCATTTCTATAATTATTCATTACGGTGAGTTTCTCGTAACGAATTAATTGATAGATATAAAGGAATTTCCAAACAGATACTGAATTGTTTACTAGTAATAAATTGTTTACTAGAAATAAATTTTTTACTAATAAATTGTTTACTAGTAATAAATTGTTTACTAGTAATAAATTGTTTAACAGTAGTATGTTATTTACTAGTAGTATATTGTTTACTAGTAATATATTGTTTACTAGTAATATATTGTTTACTAGTAATATATTGTTTACTAGTAATATATTGTTTACTAGTAATATATTGTTTACTAGTAATATATTGTTTACTAGTAATATATTGTTTACTAGTAAAATATTGTTTACTAGTAATATATTGTTTACTAGTAATATATTGTTTACTAGTAATATACTGTTTACTAGTAATATATTGTTTACTAGTAACAAATTGTTTACTAGTAATACATTGTTTACTAGTAACAAATTGTTTACTAGTAATACATTGTTTACTAGTAACATATTGTTTACTAGTAATATATTGTTTACTAGTAATATATTGTTTACTAGTAATATATTGTTTACTAGTCATAAATTGTTTACTAGTAATATATTGTTTACTAGTCATAAATTGTTTGCTATTAATATATTGTTTACTAGTAATATATTGTTTACTAGTAATATATTGTTTACTAGTAATATATTGTTTACTAGTAATATATTGTTTACTAGTCATAAATTGTTTACTAGTAATATATTGTTTACTAGTCATAAATTGTTTACTAGTCATAAACTGTTTACTAGTAATAAATTGTTTACTAGTAACAAATTGTTTACTAGTAATACATTGTTTACTAGTAACATATTGTTTACTAGTAATATATTGTTTACTAGTCATAAATTGTTTACTAGTAATATAATTGTTTACTAGTCATAAATTGTTTACTAGTAATATATTGTTTACTAGAAATATATTGTTTACTAGTAATATATTGTTTACTAGTAATATATTGTTTACTAGAAATATATTGTTTACTAGTCATAAATTGTTTACTAGTAATATATTGTTTACTAGAAATATATTGTTTACTAGTAATATATTGTTTTCTAGTAATATTTTTTACTAGTAATATATTGTTTACTAGTAGTATATTGTTTACTAGTAATATATTGTTTACTAATAATATATTGTTTACTAGTAATATATTATTTACTAGTCATAAATTGTTTACTAGTAATATATTGTTTACTAGTAATATATTGTTTACTAGTAATATATTGTTTACTAGTAATATATTGTTTACTAGTAATATATTGTTTACTAGTAATATATTGTTTACTAGTAATATATTGTTTACTAGTAATAAATTGCTTACTCTGCTACTCAGTTTTGATCACCGTATTAAAGAATGGATATAAATGTTCTAGAAAACGTACAGAGGAGGATGACAAAGATGATCCCATGTATCAGAAATCTTCCCTATGAGGACAGACTGAGGCCTTGAATCTGCACTCTCTCGATAGGCGTAGAATTAGGGGGGATATGATCGAGGTGTATAAATGGAAAACAGGAATAAATAAAGGGGATGTAAATAGCGTGCTGAAAATTTCCAGCCAAGACAGGACTCGCAGCAATTTATTTATTTATTTATTTTTTATTTATTTTCAATTTGAGCACACTTACAGAGGTACAAAAAAAATACAGATAAGAGCAGTATGCCAAAGCCACTTATACTATGCATAGCATTACGGGCTGGCTTAAAATTAACTTAAGATTAACTAAGCAATGATGGAATCAGTGATAAAACATTAATGTAAACAGATTACTATAAAGCACAAGTGAGTATTACAAAGACAGGTCATATGGTTGCATTCAGTTAGGTAGTGATTCTGTTAGGTAGTGTATTTAAAAAATAATAAAGTTAGATTCGGTTTTAGGTTTAACATTTATGTGATATAATTGTGAGAAACATTTAAGATATACAATTTATAAGGGTTCAGTTATTCAGTATTTTATTTGGTTTGGGTGAGTAAGTGATCTTGAGAAGATGACTTAGAATTTATAAACAGGTAGTGTTTCTTTTTATATATACAGGTAATGAATTCCAGATTTTAGGGCCTTTTATTGTGCATCGAGTTTTTTTTGCATAGTGTGAGAAATGACACGAGGAACATCAAGAGTGATCTGTGCCTTGTGTTATGGTCAATGGTGTCTGTTGAGGTTGGCAAGGAGACGTTTGAGGGAGGTTTAATATCCGAGTTAAGTGTTCTAAGTATGGTAATAAGGTTGCAGTAAATAAAGTAGTGGATGTTTTGTATGGTGATTAGGTTAATGTATTGAATAATGATGGAGTGTGCTTGCCTGTAGTGGAATTTTTATCATTCTAATGCAAACAATTCCGATTCAGGAAGGATATAGGAAAGCACTGGTTTGGTAAATAGAGTTTGTGGATGAGTGGAACAAACTCCCGAGTACAGTTATTGAGAGCTAAAACGTTGTGTAGTTTTAAAAATAAGTTAGATAATACATGAGGTGGGTGTGGGTGGTGTGAGTTTGACCAACTAGCTTGTGCTGCTGGGGTCTGGTGCCGTGCTCCTTCCTTGAGTGGAGGTGACCAGACGGGTATGTCCATTGATAATCCGGGGGGGGACATGGACCTGCTCCTGCATGGGTCAGTAGGCCTCTGCAGTGTTTCCTTCTTTCTTTATGTTCCTTAATGTTCTAGAATATATTTGTTTACCTAGTAAGAATTTTTACAAGTAGTAAATTGTTTACTAGTAATATAGTTGTTTACTAGTAATATATTATTTACTATTTATAAATGTGTTTAATATGTAATATTGTTTACTATAGATATTGTTTACCTAGTAAATTATTGTTTACTGGTAATATATTGTTTACTAGTAATATAATGTTTACTGGTAATATATTGTTTACTATTATATATTGTTTCCTAGTAATAATTGTTTACTAGTAATATATGGTTTACTAGTAATATATTGTTTTACT
The DNA here is from genome assembly GCF_026875155.1 of Cherax quadricarinatus. NCBI lineage: Eukaryota > Metazoa > Arthropoda > Malacostraca > Decapoda > Parastacidae > Cherax > Cherax quadricarinatus. Next base: position 9,407 of record NW_026474615.1, read on the forward strand.
AGTAAAAAATTGATTTAATAGTAAAATATTGTTGCTAGTAGTAAAATGGTTTACAAGTAAAAATTATTTACTAGTAATAAATTGTTTATTAGTAATATATTGTTTGCTAGTGGTAAATTGTTTAACTATAATATATTGTTTTACTAGTAATATATTTTATTACAAGTAATATATTGTTTACTAGTAATAACTTGTTTATTAGTAATATATTGTTTGCTAGTAGTAAATTGTTTACTAGTAATATATTGTTTACTAGTAGTAAACTGCTTACTACCTGGAGGTTACCTGGAGGATATTCCGGGTATCAACGCCCCCCGCGGCCCGGTCCATGACAGGACTCTCCGAGATCAGGTGCCTGATCAACTCGCTGTTCTGCTGGCCGCACGCATCCAACGTGGAGCCACAGCCCGGCTGATCCGGCACCGACTTTTGGGGTGACTTCCACTCTCTCTTGAAGGCAGCCCGGGTTTATTGGCAATTCCCCTAATGCTTTGATGGGAGGCTGTTGAACAGTCATTGGGCCAGGACACTATGGTGTTTCCCTTAGTGTACCAATGGCGCCCCTAACTTTTTATTTGGGGTCATTTAGCATCGCCTGCCAGTCTTTTACTTTCATAGGGAGTGATTTATGTGCGCAGATTTGGGACCATTCTTTCGCAGGATTTTCCAAGTGTAAATTATGATATATCTCTCCACCTGCGTTCCAACGAGTACAAGTCAAGTCTTCCAACGTTCCCAGAAGTTAAGGTGCTTGACAGAGCTATACGTGCATTAAAGGATCGCTGTAACACTCTCGTAGAACTGCGATTTCACCTGCTTTGAATGGAGGATGTTAATGTACAGCAGTATTCCAGCCTAGAATAACAAGTGATTGAAAAGGATCATCATTGTGCTTGGCAACTCTCGTTTTGAACGTTTTCATTTATCCATCCTATCATTTTCCTTTGCACGTGTTGCGATCGTGGCACTGTTGTGATCCTTAAAGTGAGATCCTCAGACATTACTACTCCCAGGTCCCTTCCATTATTTTACCGCTCTATTGTATGGCCATAGTCTGTAGTAATACACTGTTCTAGGTATATTATCATCCTCCAGTTTTCCACAACGGAGTAGTTGGAATTTGTCCTCAACATTGAACAGCATATTGTTTACCGTTGTCCCTCTGGAAAACTTTGTTTATATCTTCTTCTTGAGGTTAACCGCGTCCTCAGCAGATGACAGCCTCATGCAGATCCTAGTAATCATCCGCAAAGGATGATACAGTGCTGTGCTGTTATCCCAGTCTAAGTCCTGAAAATATGAGGATAAGGAATAAGATGGGGCGAGTACTGTGCCTTGTTTGGACCAGAGCTCTTCAACTATGGCAGCCCTCCGATTTAACTCTGTTTGACCACTACTCTTTGTGTCGATTTTGTTGGAAGTTTGAAGATCCATCTCCCCACTTTCCCACTTAATTCCTTTAGCAAGTATTTTATGGGTCTATTACGCCATGATCGCATTTGTCAAATGCTGTGCAAAGTCTGAGTATATTACATCTGCATTCTGATTTTCTTCCATGCATCCAAGGCCATATCCTTAAGTGATCCACGTAGTTGTGAGAGGCAGGTGCGA
>NW_026474617.1:0-11013 GCF_026875155.1 Cherax quadricarinatus
AAAACATTGGGTTGTTGTTGGGGATAGCCAGATTAGGTACATGGATAGGGCATTCTGCTTGAAGGTTTAGGAGTAGGAGGCAAGAGTGTGTTTTCCTGGGCGGGGATGAAGGATATTGTTAGCCGCTGGATGACATTATGGGGGTAATGGAGCAATCCTATTATCTGTTCTCAGTGCTGGAGGCAACGATGTTGGCAGATGTAGGAATGAGGACCTGATTAGCAAGTATAGGTCAGCAATAGAATAATTGGGAAGAATGGGGGGGAACCCTATCATATGTGGTATTTGCCAAGGAGAGGATTTGGAACAAAGGGTTTTGTCCAGAGCAATTGGGTGTCAGTTGCTGGCTGGACAAACACTGTAAGGAAAATGAAAGTAACATTCATTGACAACTGGGACCTCTTCTATGGCAGAAATGACATGTATGCCGGGGATGGGGTACATTTATCTAGGTCTGGGGTGGGGGCACTGGCAACTGCAGTGGGGGGAGCTTTAGGACTTTAAAAACTAGGAATATTAGTGTGGGGGTTTTTGGCGGGAAAACAGTGAAGTCCCAGTTGTAGTAATATTACAAATTCTAGGGGAACTAGTAATAAGCAGAACGAGGTAGATATTGAAAAGCCATTGACACTGGGTGACAAGGACAGTAATAGGTTTAGTAGAAAAACAGAAATGAGCAGGAAGGGTAAAGAGAAAAAGGAGGGTCTTTCAATGTATTTTATGCTAATAGCCGTAGTGCTAGGAATAAGATGAACGAGTTGAGATTAGTTGCTAGTGCAGGTAACACTGATGTATTTGCCATAACTGAGACGGGGTTTTAAATTTCAAAAAGTCGGACATGCCTGTGGAATGTCACATTCAGGGTTTTAAATTGTTCCAAGTAGATAGAAGTATCGGAAGGGGGGTGGGGTTGCATTGTATATCCGAGGATCGCTTGAACTGTTGCAAAAAAACGGTTATAAGTCTGAATAACCCACATACAGAGTCTGTTTGGATAAAAATTTTCACAGCGACAAGAAAAATTTATTTTATATGTGATAACCGTCCCCCAAACTTAGATAGTGACCAAGGGGAAAATACTATGGGAGGAAATTATTAAGGCCACAAAAACAAGATAATGTAGTAATTCTAGAGGACTTCAACTTTGGTCAGATTGAATGGAATTTCATGACTGGGAATTTAGAATCTAACGATTTCTTAGAAGTAGTTCAGGGTTGTTTTTTGAAGCAGTTTGTGGTAGAGCCTACAAGGGAAATAACCTGCTTGATTTGGTTTGGGAAACAAGAAACCTTTGTTAATAATTTAGAAATTCCCAGAGGAACTCGAGCAAGTGATCACAAATCAATTACTTTAGCATTGAATGGAAGTATGATAGTAGGGATAATTCAGTAATGGTCCCAGATTTTCGTTTAAACAGATTAAAATTTGGGCTTAGAGAACACTTATCATCGTGGACTGGAGTAACGAAGAGAGCTATCAAATGACAGCTTTCTTAACACAATACATGCTGCCCAAAGGGACATTTATCCCATATAAGAAATTAGATCGAATAGAAATGCCCCCAAATGGATGAATAATAGACTCAAATATCTTTAAGGAAAAGAAGAAAGGAATTTATAGGCGTATCAAAAGAGGTGGGGGTCGTCTTATGAATCATATTTTTGGACATTAAGAGGACGTTAAAAAGGGGATAAGAAAAGCTAAACGGGACTAATGAAATTAAAGTTGCTGGGGGATTCAAAAATAAACCCAAAAATTTTTTCCAGGTATATAAAAACAAAGTTAGAGATAAATGGTCCCCTTAAAAATAACTCTGGGCATCTCACTGAGAAGGAGAATGAAATGTGCTCTATTTTTAATATCAAAAGGTGGTGAGGGTCGTCTTATGAATCAGTATATTGACATTAAGAGGGACGTTAAAAAGGGGATAAGAAAAGCTAAACGGGACTATGAAATTAAAGTTGCTAGGGATTCAAAAATAAACCCAAAAAGTTTTTTCCAGGTATATAGAACAAAAGTTAGAGATAAGATAGGTCCCCTTAAAAATAACTATGGGCATCTCACTGAGAAGGAGAATGAAATGTGCTCTATTTTTAATAATTATTTTCTTTCGGTTTTCACTCAGGAAGACACTGACAATATCCCAGTAATTGATTTTATAGTAGGCTCGAAATGATAAATTATGCAATATCACAGTCACTAGCGAAATGGTTTTTCAAGCAGATAGACCGGTTTTTTAAACAAAATAAATCCCGGGGCCGTGATGAACTTTTTTCAAGGGTTCTTAGAGTGTAAAATGGAATTCTGTGAACCTTTAACTAATATTTTTAATTTATCTCTTCAAATAGGTGTAGTGCCTGTATGTGGATGATGGCTAATGTAATTCTTAAACATTCGTCGCTCAACCTCTGGGACGAGCGGACGTGAGCTGAGCCTGCCCTCTGCTGTCAGCCGGTGACAACTTGGTTTTCTCAAAATGGCGCAGCAGGCAAGAAGAAGGGTAAACACTGTCGGCATAGAAGTGGTGCATGGGGCTGTGCTTTGCCCACTCAGCTCAAGTTTTATACCTGCCATCCTCAGGGACACATACGGCATTGCCAACGAAGAGCTGTATGTGTAGCCTTGAATGGGGCATTTTAGAATTTTTGTGAAATTTCGCAATACGGGGACATAGTCGCCAGTTCCAAGATCTTGTGTACCAGTAATCCTGCAGTGACGGAAAAGGCTACATGATGGTCCCACCATTATACTGGGTGAAGATCAGAAATGTACCCTTTGAGGCTGATGAGGCAGACCTACGTGCCGTCTTCGAGAAGTGTGAGACTGTTCATATGGCGACATTGGGGAAGTGGAAGGAAGGATCGTATGCTGGGATGCCTGAAGGAAGTTTTTCCTTAAAAAAGACATTGAGGCATCCTATTCCTTCCTAATTTTCCTAGAAGATTTCAGAACTCAAGTAATTAAAAATTCAAATTCAAATTCAAAGTTTATTCTCTATAAGGATTACAAGCTGAGTTTACAGAAATTTTGGGTTATTGTTTGGTTTACATGTAGTAAAATTGTGTTTAAACAGAGTGTACCACTAGAATGCTTAGCATGGCTGGGCATTTCGGGCATACTTATTTTTTATTCCTAATTGTAAAATATTACATTTATGGGGTTAGTTGTATTAGGGCAAAGTGACTAAATACTAGTTTGTGAGTTTAGCAATGTGAATGCTTTTGTTTTGGCACAGTATATAGTTTCAGTATTGGGGTATCACAGGATTCATTATTTTAAGACTGAATTAATATTTCTGTTTATGGTCAAATGAGTGAGCGAGTGTAAGTGTGAACCACCAGGGGGTATTCGTGTAGTTAGTTGACGGGGTTTTATCAGGGGGATAAGATGTTTTCTAATGGTATTTTTGAAGTAGATGAATGTGTCCCGCATTCTAGAGTTCTCAGGTAGGGTATTCCAGATTTTAGGGCCTTTGACATACATTGAATTTTTTTTTAAAGTTTAGTCGGACACGGGGGAAAGTCGTAGAAAATTTTGTTTTCTGGTGTTTATGCTGTGGGGTTTTGTCACAACTATCAAGAAAGCATTTTAGGTCAAGGTTGAATTAGAGTTTAAGGCCTGTAGATATAGATTGCACAGTAGTAAGTGTGGATGTACTGAAATGGGAGTAAGTTTAGATCTTGAAGAGTGGGGGGGGTGTGCTGCCAGGGGTGGGATTTAGTGATTATTTTTACTGCAGCTTTTTGTTGGTATTATTGGGTTTAGGTGTGTTGCTGCAGTTGATCCCCAAGCACAAATAGCATAGGTGAGGTATGGATAAATAAGTGGGGGTAAAGGGAGAACAATTTGGGGCACGTAGTACATATCTTGGAGACCCAACCGTTGGATATTTTTTTGGCTAATGCGGTAGGGGTCTAAATTCAGGTTTTTGTCAAGGTAAAAACCTAGGAATTTTCCCCCATTATTTGGTAATTTAGGTGTTTTCAATCTTAATTTAATTTGTGCATCTCCTGCCTGCTCCCAAAACAAAATAGAAATTTGTCAGTGTTAACGGGGTAACTTATACAGGGCAACGACGTCCCCTTCATTATGCTGCCATGATCACATTGCTGCAACAGTGTGTTAAAAAACGGGTACCCCGGCAAGGGACACATAGGAGGCATCAAACCTTGAGATTGAATTTGGCACACCGAGTGGGTTTCCCTTTGAACAAGGTTTGGAAGGGGGAGGTCGAGGAGGCCTTGAGGGAGGAAGAGTGTGAACTCTTCCGAGAGATCATGACTGCCGGGGCAGGCACAGGGGGGGTCACAGTTGGGGCTTGTGGTCCCGATCTGCTGGGTTTAAGGTGTGAGGGGGGGGGAGGCATGCAAGACCCGGGTTGAGGCGGGGTTGCAAATTGCAGGGGGTGGCGAAGGCAGGGGAGGGTTCCGGGTGGGGGGGGGGGGGGAGAAATCTCGAGGTCACGGAAGAAGTGGCATGCCCCGACGTGGATGATTGCTCACTCCGCACAGCTTTTTGGCAAAAATTTTGGGGCTGAAGGGGTTTTGTCAGGGACCGGGGGGGCCCGGGGGAAAGGGCAGGGAAAGCAGACGCGTTTGAAGATCAGGGCAAAAAAGGGGGAAGGGGAAAAAGGGTGGTGCAATACAAAGGAAAACCTTTTTAAAAATTTCAAGAGTCCTCTATAAATTTAAGGGTCTGAAAAATTCTGGGAAGTTGAGGGTTTCATAGATGCTCATTAGGTAGGGTGTAAATGTAGTGTTTGCGCAAAGCACAACCACAAGCGGTTTTGTATGTTGATGATTGGGGGGTATTGAATTCGGACCTCAACGAATTGAAAGGAGATGGCATTTTTGAGGGAGGCTACCCTTTTACTTACATCATTGGAGGGGGGGGGTGAGGGGGGTTATAGAGGGGATGAACAGGGGAAGAGATAAATTTTTTTGTTTTTTAAATGGCCGGCGAGGGGACAGTCATGAACATGATTTTTGTACAGAAGTTTTGGGTTATCACTTAAGTCGTTCCCAGCATTAGCTGGGTGGGGGGGGACGGAATTGTTTATAACCCCAAAAGGATGGGGAACCAGGGAGCAGGATATTGTTCTGGCTTCGAGGGACCTTTAAACCCGGGGGTGGGGTTGGGGGAGTGGGGGGGGGGGCGGGGGAGGTGCAGCACCCCTTTTGTGAGGCAGGGTATGCTGCAGGGTTGGACAGATATACGGACAAAGAAAGCAGGGTGCGGATGAAAGGGTTTGGATGTTTTTTTTTTTCTGATCAAGGGGTTTTTGGGGGTTTTGGGATGGGGGTCCCGAACAGTAAAAGTTATTGAAATTGAATTTTGGGTTGCTTCAAGATTTGAGGGGGGGGTCCATTTGAAACAAGGTGAAAGGTTTAAGGGAGGGGATGGAATCAAGGGGGATGGTTGGATGGTGGGATATGACGGAAAAAGACGAAATTCGAGATTCTTTTCCACGGGGGGGCCGAGAACAGTTGGTTTTGGGGTTTATTAGTATCTTGAGGGGCATAAGGGATTTTAAAAAAAGGGGGGGGAGGAGCCCCGGGGGCTACAAGGGGATGAAGGAACACCAAGGGAAGGCAAAACGAGAGGTTTTGATGCGGCAAGGGTTTTGGGGGTTGGAGGGGTCATGGGGGGGATAGCCATCGGCTTTTTCCTGCAAGGGCAGGGGCACCAGCGCTGCAATGGAAATGGGGTTTGAAGTTTTGAGACATGGGGGGAAAAAGGGGGGACAAGATTGGTACCGGGGGGATGGGAGGGGTATGTTGATTTTGGGGCTTTATGCACATATGGGGGTGTGGGTGTAAAAGAGGGGGCTTAGAGAGACGGGGGAGGTGGGGATGTGCTGCAGGACAACGGGGAACATTTTACAGGGCCTTTTGGGGGGAAGAGGTTGACAGCTTAATAGAAAGACAAGGTAAGGCACCGGGGATAAGGGCTGCCTGGGGATTTTACATACAGCATTGGGGAGTTTTAAAAATTTTTTTTGGGTGCAATTTTTTTAATATAAAAGAGGGGGGGTCGTTGGGCCCTTTTGCGGCGACACGCTAGTAGTTTGTGCCAAAGGGGTGAAAAGTGCACAGGGGAAAGATCCCAATAACACTCTGTGTGCAGACTACAAATTTTTTTGAAAAAATTTTGGGAAATCATAAAGGTCTTGGAAAGGTAATATGGGGGTCAATAGGAAATTTCCCGGGGGAATCAATGATGAGGGCAGGGGTTTTAGAAGGTTTATTGAGGGTCCGAAGGGGGGGAACGGGGGGTTTTGGGCTTGGATTGGAGAAGGGCATAGAAGGGTCAAAGGGGGGGCCTTGGAAAACAGGAGTGGCAGGGGTTCGGGGGGGACAGTGAAATTTGGGGACGTACTTTATATCGGGGACTGGGGTGTGTGTACAGATTAAGGGGGGTGGGGGTTTCATGGAAAAAGGGGAGGGGGTTGAGGAGGGTTCCCGTTTTTCACAAATATTATTTGCGTTTCAAATCCCTTTTTTTAGGGAAGTGAAAAGGTGCATACAACGGGTAAGGGGGAAAACAGGTGGGGGTCCCAGTATCATAGGGTTTTGTTTATGCACAAATGCCTATAGTGGGAGGGAGGGATTGGAGGGTCTGGGGAATTATAATTTTTTTTGGGGTGGCAACATAGGGAGTGAAATTGCATAAACAAAGCTCATAGATTGGGTGAAAGGATGGGGGGGGGGGGGGGGTGGGGGGGTGAGTGGTGGTTGTGGGCCGGTGAAAATTTTGTTGGTATATGGGAAAAGCCAGAGGTGAGGGAGAAAAATTCAACGGGGGTGATAATAGGGTTTGGGGAAAATTTTCAGATTTAGGCCGACACATCTACCAAAACCGGGGTCATTTTGGTCAATTGCTATGTCGCAAAATTGGGATGTGGCGCTTTTACCCTTTTGGGGTATGGGGGGTCCCCAAAATTGTTGAGCAAGTTTTTTCCATTTTACTGGGGTTTGGGATGCATTGGTTTTAGAAGGGGGGGTAACACTTCCGGGGGCCTTGGGAGGCTGGGGGTTAAATTTTTTGGAAAGAAGGTGAAGTGTGTATATGTGAAACATGGGGTTTTTTTGGGGCCGGGGGGAAGGATGAGGTTGGGGTGTGCAGGATTTTCGGAGATGGGGGGAAGGGACAAGATTTGGGGAAAGGGGAGGGGTTGTTGCGTCTATTTAAGGTCAGAGAGCCAGAAACATGCAGGGAGGGTCCATGGGGAGGAAAATGGCCTAGGTGGGGTTTGGGAACGGGAAAGGGGTGTACCCGAGTACGCAGGGGAAAACATTTGGGGGCTTAAAAGGGTTTTCGCATCCGGGGCCCCCATGAGGAGGGAATGTAAGGTTCTTTACGGGAAAATTGCCGTCGGGTTGTTTAAAAAAATAGGCAATAAGGGGGGGTGGGGAGGTCAGGGTTTGTGGGTAGATGAAACACTTTTCTGTATTTATTTTGTGAAAGCCTGGGGTTGTGCGGGAATGTTTGGGGAAAAAATTTCCGGATTGGGGGGGGGAAAAGGGTTTTCGGTTTTGAGGGGCTCATTTGATGTAGGTGGGGTTGGTAAAGGTTCAAAGGGGAGTGGCTTACTTATTTTTTTTGTTAATATCTGGGAAAAAAAGACAAAGGGGGGGAGGAAAAGGATGGCCCTAGCACATCCTTTTTAGAACAATGTCGCAACAGGGGAAAATTGGGAGGAGGGGGAGAGGGGTTTCCGGAGGGCACAGGGGCTTTTTTGAGGGGTTTATGTCTTTTAAAAAGGCGGGGCAGAACGGCTGGCCCCCCCGGGGAGGGTTTTTGGTGTTCAGAGGCGTGGGGTTGTTTTGGGAATTTTGGGGAGTAAAGATGTTGAGGAATTCAATGTGATTTCAAAGTAATGTCTTTTGGTTTTTTTTGACACCGATGATTTTAAAATTATCTAAGGATTCCTTCATGTTTTGTAAATGTACATAAGCAGTTATATATAAGCATATTTTTGCCCTTAATTAACATTCACCAAATACAAAGTAACTGTCAAATAATGAGGTTTTATACTAATAATGGTTTTTTATCTTTTGGGATACCAGGTGAAACTGGGCAGTTTTCACTTGGGGGGGGGGGGGGGGGAGATTTGTAATCTCTGCAAACAGGGCATGTGAAACACAGTCATAAAATTTTTTAGATGCTAATGTCGTCCATTCTCTGAGTATGGATGTTAAATTTCCCGACAGTGTAAATAACTTTTTGCAGGGGGGAAATAATTGTAAAATTTTTTTATTGGGTGGGTTTTTGTACAACGGTTTTTAGAGTGATTAAAATTAAAGACCCAATTACCATCAATGACTGTTGGGGGTTTTGAGTGTGACGGCAGACACAGTTACTAGGCATGGGGGGGGGGGTGAATGTCAGCGACTGTCTTAAACCCACCACCTGCACGAATTAATTATTACCAAGGGTAATGGGGGTAGGGGGATTGTGTTTCTATGGGGGATGTGAGCCATCGGTTAGACTTTCCTTTATTATGTTCAGCCGTTTCGGGCTGGATTGTTTTTTTATATATTTTGTCATTGAATTTTTTTTAAATGCTTTACAAAATGAAAGTATAAGAGATTTAACTGTGTATCAAGGGTGAAATTGGACGTTTTCATGGGGGGGGGGATGTAAGCATTACGGGTGGGTTTCTATCGTTTTTTTATGACCACCTTTTCATGTAAGCACATACGTAAAAGCGGTGTTTGATTGAGTGCGCACCAGTTCTGTCATTATATATGTTTTCTTCAGTTTTTTGTGTAGTCAATTTGTTTATTGTTCACTCCTTATCTTGTTACATACTGTTTTGTACCCATATATTTTTGTACCGGGATTTAAATAAAATAAAAAAAAAAAATTCTTATTTTTAAAGCGGGACAGTGGTTTCTTTTTTCTGTCTCATGAACACGCTAGATAAGGGGAATCTTCTACTCCCTACTTACACTTTGGTCACACTTCACAGACCGCACATGCTATATATATATAAAATAATATATATAAAAATATTATATATATTATATATTTAAAATATTAATTATATATAAGCAATAAGATCACATAAACAGGTGATTTAAAAATATGCAAAACAACCACTCTGAAAGAATAGAAAAATTCCAAGCGCTTTCGTGACTACTCACATTATCAAGGAACTATGAAAGTGAAGCATCCAAGGAAGCTATATAAGGGTCGGCCAGCACCTCACTATCAGATCCCACAACGATTAAACACATGATGCGCGGCGAGCCAACTTGGATAGGTCCTTTGCAAAACTCACCCCCAAGCTATTTATTTGTCCAGTGTATTATTAAATTCTTCCCAAATTCTATTAATTATAAATGGATCTAATTTATATAAACCAAAGGAAATATTCATATTATTGTCAAAACTGCTTTTTATGAAACAAGATTCGATTATATTCCTGTCGACCATGGACTTGCTTGATACTACTTTCTCAACTTTTTGAAAATCAATTGGATGGTTAAAATCTCTTACATGAATAAATAGAGCATTGGAATCTTGTCCAGTTCTAATGCTATATTTATGTTGTTTTAATCTTAGTTCGAGATTTTTACCAGTTTGACCGTAATAAACTTTATCGCAAATTTTACAAGGAATCTTATAGACACATCCATCAGCATTTTGGGGGTATTCTTAATCAAAAGTTTTTTTACTGTATCAAGATTTTTGAATACAACTTTAATATTAAAAGTCTTAAGAAGAGAAGGCATATCAACCAAGTTTTCATGGTAAGGGAGAACCAACATATTTTTAGTTGAATAAGGCTGGTTGCCCTTTTTGGATTATAAAAAGTGTTCCTAGCAACTTTAAAAGATTTATCAATTACATTTCTTGGATATTTTAAATCATTACCTATTTCATAAATTTTGGATATTTCCTCATCTATGAACTCAGGACTACAAATTCGTAAAGCTCTCAAAAACATTGATGAGAAAACAGACAGTTTGACTCTATCTTGATGCGAGGAATAATAGTGGACATAGGAACAGTTATTTGTAGGTTTTCTGTAAATTTTAAATTTGAATTCATTATTACCCTTAAAACCCTTTACCGCACGGTGCCTCAATATTGAGGCACCAAAAGTATGGTTTTCATGGTGCCATAGACACAAAGCATATGCTCCCAGAGACTTCTTGCCTCAATCCAGCCAATCACACACCTTCTGGGCAGAGCTTGAAGGTGGCGACACTTGGGTATTGTCCTCTGCTATTGGCTGGGAGCTCCTCGAGTGTTCATTACTGCTTGACTTGTTGAAGGAGCAGCATTTCGACCCTCACTCTCCTGATATTTCACCAATTTACACCACTCCAGAATGTCGGTAAGCTTCTGAATGTGTTTCCAGTATATTATTGAATGTTTGAACCTCATTTTGAGATGCAAATGAATTGCCTGAGGCATTGGGAAGTAACAAATAAATGCATTTGAAGTTTTGTTTACCTTTTTGGTATCAATATTGAGGCCCGGCCTGACAATGGTAGATTATCACTTACTGTTTTTGTATCAATATTGAGGCCCGGCCTGACAATGGTGATAAGAAATGTGCCAATGAAGGTATCATATATCATGGATTAACATATCATAATTAGACTGTCTTTGTCACTGATAGCTAACAATTGCATGCTGAATCAAATTCATTGATATATGAGTAATTTTACCTTGTAAATTTATCAAATTTGCTCATATAGAATGCTCATTTTGTGTTTTCTGTTCATTTCAGTTGAACACAAATGTGTTTTATGGATCAAGGGCTCAAAAAAGAAGGGATTACATCATGCCAGAGTTACATGATGACAGTGACCCTAATGAGGAAGTGGATTCTGGAGATGATTATGAGCCACAGGCAGAAGCTTCTTCTTCAAGTGAAGATGAACATGAAGATTTGTCTAAGAGAAGTGAGCAAGTTAATGTAAAACGAAGAAATGTACGAAAACAAGCAGTTAAAGATGACGAGGTTGAGGTAGATGAAACAACTGTCAACAACAC
>NW_026474618.1:0-11035 GCF_026875155.1 Cherax quadricarinatus
ACGCTCCAAATCGCGAAAATGCAGTGAAACATATTTTACCATATTTTCGATTTTTTCAATGATTCAGGTATTTCATATATTTCAGGTATTTCCTATATTTCGTATATTTTTTAAAAATACCAAAAGCATTGAAAAAATCGAAAAATATGGCAAAATGATGTTTTACTGCATATTTCGACGATTTAGAGCATTTAGAACACTTTTCAGACTAACCTGATTTTTTAGCTAAAATTCATGGAGTTTCAAACTTTTTTATCAGAATTACTAATGGAATTGAAATTTTCCAGCCTTTTCAACATTTTAAAGTATATTACATATTTTTCAAAAAGCCCATAAAATTTCGATGAAATTCAGAAATAATTTTGAAAGTAACTTAAATATGTCATTTTAATGTCGTATTGAGTCAATATATATTAAAAGTGTGAAAATCCAAGTATTTTAGCTAAAATGGAAGGTTTGTTTGAAAAATGCTGTAAATGCTCAAAATCGTCGAAATAAGCAGTAAAACATCTTTTTTGCATATTTTCGATTTTTTCAATGCTTTTGCTATTTAGAAAATATGTGAATCATTGAAAAAATAGAAAAATATGGTAAAATTATGTTTTACTGCATATTTCGACGATTTAGAGCATTTACAAAACTTTTCAGACAAACCTGATATTTTAGCTAAAATTCGTGGATTTTCAAACCTTTTTTTCAGAATTACTGATGGAATTGAATTTTATGCTGAAAGTAACTTAAATATGACATTTTAGTGTAGTATTGTGTCAATATATATTTCAAGTGTGAAAATCCATGTATTTTAGCTAAAAAGAAAGGTTTGTTTGAAAAGTGCTCTAAATGCTCCAAATCTTCGAAATATGCTGTAAAACATCATTTTACCATTTTTTTCCGTACTTTCAATGCTTTTGCTATTTTTAAAAATACCTGAAGCATTGAAAAAATCGAAAAATATGGTAAAATGTTGTTTTACTGCAGATTTCGACGATTTGGAGCATTTAGAGCACTTTTCAATTAAACCTTACTTTTTAACTAAAATACATGGATTTTCACACTTGAAATATATATTGACACAATACAACACTAAAATATCATATATAAGTTACTTTCAGTATAAAATTCAATTCCATCAGTAATTCTGATAAAAAAGTTTGAAAATCCATGAATTTTAGCTAAAAAAACAGGTTTGCCACATTTTTCGATTTTTTTCAATGCTTTTGGTATTTTTAAAAATATATGAAATATTCAAAATTATTTCTGAATTTCATCCAAATTTTATGGGCTTTTTGAAAAATATGTAATATACTTTAAAATGTTGAAAAGCCTCGAAAATTTCAATTCCATTAGTAATACTGATAAAGTTTGAAAATCAAAGAATTTAATCTAAAAAAATCAGCTTCGTCTGAAAAGTGTTCTAAATGCTCCAAATCGTCGAAATATGCAGTAAAACATCATTTTGCGAGATTTTTCGATTTTTTCAATACTTCTGGTATTTTTAAAAAAATATACGAAATATATGAAATACCTGAAATATATGAAATACATGAAGCATTGAAAAAATCGAAAAATATGGTAAAATGTTGTTTTACTGCAGATTTCGACGATTTGGAGCATTTAGAGCACTTTTCAATTAAACCTTACTTTTTAACTAAAATTCATGGATTTTCACACTTGAAATACTACACTAAAATATCATATATAAGTTACTTTCAGTATAAAATTCAATTCCATCAGTAATTCTGATAAAAAAGTTTGAAAATCCATGAATTTTAGCTAAAAAAACAGGTTTGTCTGAAAAGTGTTCTAAATGCTTAAAATCGTCGATATATGCAGTAAAACATCATTTTGCCACATTTTTCGATTTTTTCAATGTTTTTGGTATTTTTAAAAATATATGAAATATTCAAAATTATTACTGAATTTCATTGAAATTTTATGGGCTTTTTGAAAAATATGTAATATACTTTAAAATGTTGAAAAGCCTCGAAAATTTCAATTCCATTAGTAATTCTGATAAAGTTTGAAAATCAATGAATTTAAGCTAAAAAAAATCAGCTTCGTCTGAAAAGTGTTCTAAATGCTCCAAATCGTCGAAATATGCAGTGAAACATCATATTGCCAGATTTTTCGATTTTTTCAATACTTCTGGTATTTTTAAAAAATATACGAAATATATGAAATACCTGAAATATATGAAATACCTGAAGCATTGAAAAAATCGAAAAATATGGTAAAATGATGTTTTACTGCATATTTCGATGATTTGGAGCATTTAGAACACTTTTCCGACAAATATGATTTTTTAGCAAAAATTCATGGATTTTCAAACTTTTCTATCAGAATTACTAATGGAATTGAAATTTTCGAGGCCTTTCAACATTTTAAAGTATATTATATATTTTTCAAAAAGCCAATAAATTTTCTGTGAAATTCAGAAATAATTTTGAATATTTCATATTTTTAAAAAATACCGAAAGCATTGAAAAAATCGAAAAATGTGGCAAAATGATTTTTTTACTGCATATTTCGACGATTTAGAGCATTTAGAACACGTTTCACACAACCCTAAATTTTTAGCTAAAATTCATGGATTTTCAAACTTCTTTATCAGAATTACGATGGAATGTTTTTTATGTTTAAATTTTAATTAAATATGACTTTATGTAGTATTGTGTCAATATAAATTTCAATGTGAAAAACCAGTATTTTAGCTAAAAAAAAGGTTTAATTTGAAAAGGGTCAAAATGCGAAAATCGTCGAAATAGGGGTTAAAACCCATTTTACAATATTCGATTTTTTAATTTGCTTCAGGTTTTTTTAAAAAAATAGCAAAAGCTTTGAAAAAAATCGGAAAATACGGAAAAATGATGTTGTTTTTTTTAACCCTTTGGGGGCCCAAAGGCCCAAATCTGGAGTCCCCCCAGTGCCAAAATTTTAAAAAAAAAAAATTTTTTTTTTTTTGTTATAAACGAAGAATCTTTTTGTAAGGAAAAAAAACAAAAGTACGAAATTTGGTGGAAAATTTACGAAATTATGCTCTCGCAAATTTTGATGTGCATGTATTACAAATCGGTGATTTTGCCGACTTTGACTCCCATTTTAGGCCAATTACAATTCCAACAACCAAATTCTTGCTATTTTCAAGTATTTCTTCTATTCTATCGTTGAGCACAAGAAAAACGCCAATCAACTGTTTCAATACAAAAAAAAGTGATCGGAAATTTTTAATTTGGCCAATTTAACACAAAGTTCAAAAAATTCCAATTTCAAAATAGGGTCCAGAATGAACAATGTAGGCATTCTTGGCACTAAACTAACATTTCCTCTGTTCATTAGTTATGTTTGAGGCTTTACAAATAAATTCCATTTTGATTTTTTATTCACATAATGAATTTTTATTCACACCAAAAAATAGTAGATTTACTCTTATGCAATACTGTAATAATGTATAAATATCATCACCATATTTGTGAATGTATATTAGACCCACCAGCTGACGTGTATTAGATGTGTGAGGTCGTTTGTTTACTCTTGAATATCGGCAAAAATTTAACATTTCTGCTAGTTTGAGCTCAGTTTCAAGCCATTTCCAGTGCCAAAACCAAGCAAAATCATCTCTATTTCTGTTATATGTCTTCCATTCTATCAAATGAGACCAAGAAATCGCAAATACAACTATAAAAAACATACGAAAAAACACTGCAAAGTTGCTGTTTTAATCGAAAAATCATGATTTCATTTTTTTTCTCTCATTATACACAGTGTGCTGCAGGATCTGTCTTTACGTGGTGCACACATAACACATAGATGTATTCTCTCATATCTAGGCCCAAATGTACCACTCACAGTTTATCAGAGTGAGCTGAGCTCATGGCGTAGATCTACGGTTTGGACCCTGAAAGGGTTAAAAATAGCAAAAGCATTGAAAAAATCGAGAAATATGGTAAAATGATGTTGCTATTTTTAAAAATACCTGAATTCAGCATTGAAGAAATTGAAAAATATGGTAAAATGATGTTTTACTACACATTTCGACGATTTTCAGCATTTAGAGCATTTTTCAATTAAACCTTACCTTTTAGCTAAAATACATGGATTTTCACACTTGAAATATATACTGACACAATACTACACTAAAATATCATATTTAAGTTACTTTCAGCATTAAATTCAATTCCATCAGTAATTCTAATAAAAAAGTTTGAAAATCCATGAATTTTAGCTAAAAAAACAGGATTGTCTGAAAAGTGTTCTAAATGCTCTAAATCGTCGAAATATGCAGAAAAACATCATTTTGCCACATTTTTCGATTTTTTTCAATGCTTTTGGTATTTTTAAAAATATGTGAAATATTCAAAATTATTCATACTGAATTTCATCGAAATTTTATGGGCTTTTTGAAAAATATGTAATATACTTTAAAATGTTGAAAAGCCTCGAAAATTTCAATTTCATTAGTAATTCTGATAAAAAATTTAAAAATTAATGAATTTTAGCTAAAATATTAGGTTTCTCTGAAAAGTGTTCTAAATGCTCCAAATCGTCAAAACATGCAGTAAAACATCATTTTACAATATTTTTCGATTTTTTTAATGCTTCAGGTATTTTCAATAATAGCAAAAGCAATGAAAAAATCGAAAAATATGGTAAAATGATGTTTTACTGCATATTTCGAAGATTTGGAGCATTAAGAGAACTTTTCAAACAAACTTTTCTTTTTAGCTAAAATACATGGATTTTCGTACTCAAAATATATATTGACACAATACTACACTAAAATGTCATATTTAAGTTACTTTCTGCATAAAATTCAATTCCATCAATAATTCTGATAAAAAAGTTTGAAAATCCATGAATTTTATCTAAAAAAACAGATTTGTCTGAGAAGTGTTCTAAATGCTCTAAGTCGTCGAAATTTGCAGTAAAACATCATTTTGGCACATTTTTCGATTTTTTCAATGCTTTTGGTATTTTTAAAAAATATATGAAATATTGAAAATTATTTCTGAATTTCATCGAAATTTTAAGGGCTTTTTGAAAAATATGTAATACATTTGAAAATGTTGAAAAGCCTTGAAAATTTCAATTCCATTAAAAATTCTGATAAAAAAGTTTGAAAGTCCATTAATTTTAGCTAAAAAATCTGCTGTGTCTGAAAAGTGTTCTAAACGCTCCAAATCGTCGAAATATGCAGTGAAACATCATTTTACCATATTTTTCGATTTTTTCAATGATTCAGGTATTTCATATATTTCAGGTATTTCCTATATTTCGTATATTTTTTAAAAATACCAAAAGCATTGAAAAAATCGAAAAATATGGCAAAATGATGTTTTACTGCATATTTCGACGATTTAGAGCATTTAGAACACTTTTCAGACTAACCTGATTTTTTAGCTAAAATTCATGGAGTTTCAAACTTTTTTATCAGAATTACTAATGGAATTGAAATTTTCCAGCCTTTTCAACATTTTAAAGTATATTACATATTTTTCAAAAAGCCCATAAAATTTCGATGAAATTCAGAAATAATTTTGAAAGTAACTTAATATGTCATTTTAATGTGTATTGAGTCAATATATATTAAAAGTGTGAAAATCAAGTATTTTAGCTAAAATGGAAGGTTTGTTTGAAAAATGCTGTAAATGCTCAAAATCGTCGAAATAAGCAGTAAAACATCTTTTTTGCATATTTCGATTTTTTCAATGCTTTTGCTATTTAGAAATATATGAATCATTGAAAAATAGAAAAATAGGTAAAAAATTTTGTTTTACTGCATATTTCGACGATTTAGAGCATTTACAAAACTTTTCAGACAAAAACCCGATATTTTAGCTAAAATTCGTGAATTTTCAAACCTTTTTTTCAGAATTACTAATGGAATTGAATTTTATGCTGAAAGTAACTTAAATATGACATTTTAGTGTAGTATTGTGTCAATATATATTTCAAGTGTGAAAATCCATGTATTTTAGCTAAAAAGAAAGGTTTGTTTGAAAAGTGCTCTAAATGCTCCAAATCTTCGAAATAAAGGTGTAAAACATCATTTTACATTTTTTTCCGTACTTTCAATGCTTTTGCTATTTTAAAAATACCTGAAGCATTGAAAAAATCGAAAAAAAATGGTAAAATGTTGTTTTACTGCATATTTCGACGATTTGGAGCATTTAGAGCACTTTTCAATTAAACCTTACTTTTTAACTAAAATACATGGATTTTCACACTTGAAATATATATTGACACAATACAACACTAAAATGTCATATTTAAGTTACTTTCAGTATAAAATTCAATTCCATCAGTAATTCTGATAAAAAAGTTTGAAAATCCATGAATTTTAGCTAAAACAAAGGTTTGCCACATTTTCGATTTTTTCAATGCTTTGGTATTTTTAAAAATATATGAAATATTCAAAATTATTTTTTGAATTTCATCCAAATTTTATGGGCTTTTGAAAAATATGTAATATACTTTTAAAAAGTTGAAAAGCCTCGAAAATTTCAATTCCATTTGTTTAAAATGATAAAATTTGAAAATCAAAGAAATTTTAAACTAAAAAAATCAGCTTCGTCTGAAAAAGTGTTCTAAATGCTCCAAATCGTCGAAATATGCAGTAAAACATCATTTTGCCATATTTTTCGATTTTTTCAATGCTTCTGGTATTTTTAAAAAAAATACGAAATATATGAAAACCTGAAATATATGAAATACATGAAGCATTGAAAAAATCGAAAAATATGGTAAAATGTTGTTTTACTGCAGATTTCGACGATTTGGAGCATTTAGAGCACTTTTCAATTAAACCTACTTTTTAACTAAAATTCATGGATTTTCACACTTGAAATACTACACTAAAATATCATATATAAGGGTTTCTTTTAGTATAAAAAATTTAATTCCATCAGTAATTCTGATAAAAAAGTTTGAAAATCCATGAATTTTAGCTAAAAAAACAGGTTTGTCTGAAAAGTGTTCTAAATGCTTAAAATCGTCGATATATTCAGTAAAAACTCATTTTCGATTTTTCAATGTTTTTGGTATTTTTAAAAATATATGAAATATTCAAAATTATTACTGAATTTCATTGAAATTTTATGGGCTTTTTGAAAAATATGTAATATACTTTAAAATGTTGAAAAGCCTCGAAAATTTTAATTCCATTAGTAATTCTGATAAAAAAGTTTGAAAATCAATGAATTTAAGCTAAAAAAAATCAGCTTCGTCTGAAAAGTGTTCTAAATGCTCCAAATCGTCGAAATATGCAGTGAAACATCATATTGCCAGATTTTTTCGATTTTTCAATACTTCTGGTATTTTTAAAAAATATACGAAATATATGAAATACCTGAAATATATGAAATACCTGAAGCATTGAAAAAATCGAAAAATATGGTAAAATGATGTTTTACTGCATATTTCGATGATTTGGAGCATTTAGAACACTTTTCCCGAAAAAATATGATTTTTTAGCAAAAATTCATGGATTTTCAAACTTTTCTATCAGAATTACTAATGGAATTGAAATTTTCGAGGCCTTTCAACATTTTAAAGTATATTATATATTTTTCAAAAAGCCCATAAATTTTCTGTGAAATTCAGAAATAATTTTGAATATTTCATATTTTTAAAAAATACCGAAAGCATTGAAAAAATCAAAAAATGTGGCAAAATGATTTTTTTACTGCATATTTCGACGATTTAGAGCATTTAGAACACGTTTCACACAACCCTAAATTTTTAGCTAAAATTCATGGATTTTCAAACTTCTTTATCAGAATTACTGATGGAATTGAATTTTATGCTTAAATTAACTTAAATATGACATTTAATGTAGTATTGTGTCAATATAAATTTCAAATGTGAAAATCCATGTATTTTAGCTAAAAAGTAAGGATTAATTGAAAAGGGCTCTAAATGCTGAAAATCGTCGAAATATGCAGTAAAACACCATTTTACAATATTCGATTTTTTTAATGCTTCAGGTATTTTTAAAAATAGCAAAAGCATTGAAAAAAATCGAGAAATACGGTAAAATGATGTTGCTATTTTTAAAAATAGCAAAAGCATTGAAAAAATCGAGAAATATGGTAAAATGATGTTGCTATTTTTAAAAATACCTGAATTCAGCATTGAAGAAATTGAAAAATATGGTAAAATGATGTTTTACTACACATTTCGACGATTTTCAGCATTTAGAGCATTTTTCAATTAAACCTTACTTTTTAGCTAAAATACATGGATTTTCACACTTGAAATATATACTGACACAATACTTTCAAAAAAATTCATATTTAAAATTACTTTTCCCCGATTAAAATTCAAAAAATTTTATCAGATAATATCTTTAATTTTAAAAAAATTTTGAAATCCATGAATTTTAGCTAAAAAAACAGGATTGTCTGAAAAGTGTTCTAAATGGTCTAAATCGTCGAAATATGCAGAAAAACATCATTTTGCCACATTTTTCGATTTTTTCAATGCTTTTGGTATTTTTAAAAATATGTGAAATATTCAAAATTATTCATACTGAATTTCATCGAAATTTTATGGGCTTTTTGAAAAATATGTAATATACTTTAAAATGTTGAAAAGCCTCGAAAATTTCAATTTCATTAGTAATTCTGATAAAAAATTTAAAAATTAATGAATTTTAGCTAAAATATTAGGTTTCTCTGAAAAGTGTTCTAAATGCTCCAAATCGTCAAAACATGCAGTAAAACTCATTTTTACAATATTTTTCGTTTTTTTTAATGCTTCAGGTATTTTCAATAATAGCAAAAGCAATGAAAAAATCGAAAAATATGGTAAAATGATGTTTTACTGCATATTTCGAAGATTTGGAGCATTAAGAGAACTTTTCAAACAAACTTTTCTTTTAGCTAAAATACATGGATTTTTGTACTCAAAATATTTTTGACACAATACTACACTAAAATGTCATATTTAAGTTACTTTCTGCATAATTCAATTCCATCAATAATTCTGATAAAAAAGTTGAAAATCCATGAATTTTTTCTAAAAAAACAGATTTGTCTGAGAGTGTTTTAAATGCTCTAAGTCGTCGAAATATGCAGTGAAACATCATTTTACCATATTTTTTCGATTTTTTCAATGATTCAGGTATTTCATTATTTTAGGTAAATTTTCCCATATTTCGTATATTTTTTTAAAAAAACCAAAAGCATTGAAAAAATCGAAAAATATTGCAAAATGATGTTTTACTGCATATTTCGATGATTTAGAGCATTTAGAACACTTTTCGACTAACCTGATTTTTTTAGCTAAAATTCATGGAGTTTCAAACTTTTTTATCAGAATTACTAATGGAATTGAAATTTTCCAGCCTTTTCAATTTTTTTAAAAGTATATTACATATTTTTCAAAAAGCCCATAAAATTCGATGAAATTCAGAAATAATTTTTAAAGTAACTTAAATATGTCTTTTAATGTCGTTTTGAGTCAATATATATTAAAAGTGTAAAAATCTAAGTATTTTAGCTCAAATGGAAGGGTTGTTTGAAAAATGCTGTAAATGCTCAAAATCGTCGAAATAAGCAGTAAAACATCTTTTTTCCATATTTTCGATTTTTTCAATGCTTTTGCTATTTAGAAAATATGTGAATCATTGAAAAAATAGAAAAATATGGTAAAATTATGTTTTACTGCATATTTCGACGATTTAGAGCATTTAGAAAACTTTTCAGACAAACCTGATATTTTAGCTAAAATTCGTGGATTTTCAAATCTTTTTTTCAGAATTACTGATGGAAATTTGAATTTTATGCGAAAGTAACTTAAAATATGCATTTTAGTGTAGTATTGTGTCAATATATATTTCAAGTGTGAAAATCCATGTATTTTAGCTAAAAAGAAAGGTTTGTTTGAAAAGTGCTCTAAATGCTTCAAATCGTCGAAATATGCTGTAAAACATCATTTTACCATTTTTTTCCGTACTTTCAATGGTATTTTTAAAAATACCTGAAGCATTGAAAAAATCGAAAAATATGGTGAAATGTTGTTTTACTGCAGATTTCGACGATTTGGAGCCTTTAGAGCACTTTTTAATTAAACCTTACTTTTTAACTAAAATACATGGATTTTCACACTTGAAATATATATTGACACAATACAACACTAAAATATCATATATAAGTTACTTTCAGTATAAAATTCAATTCCATCAGTAATTCTGATAAAAAAGTTTGAAAATCCATGAATTTTAGCTAAAAAAACAGGTTTGCCACATTTTTCGATTTTTTCAATGCTTTTGGTATTTTTAAAAATATATGAAATATTCAAAATTATTTCTGAATTTCATCCAAATTTTATGGGCTTTTTGAAAAATATGTAATATACTTTAAAATGTTGAAAAGCCTCGAAAATTTCAATTCCATTAGTAATACTGATAAAGTTTGAAAATCAAAGAATTTAAGCTAAAAAAATCAGCTTCGTCTGAAAAGTGTTCTAAATGCTCCAAATCGTCGAAATATGCAGTAAAACATCGTTTTGCGAGATTTTTCGATTTTTTCAATACTTCTGGTATTTTTAAAAAATATACGAAATATATGAAATACCTGAAATATATGAAATACATGAAGCATTGAAAAAATCGAAAAATATGGTAAAATGATGTTTCGATGATTTGGAGCATTTAGAACACTTTTCCGACAAATATGATTTTTAGCAAAAATTCATGGATTTTCAAACTTTTCTATCAGAATTAATAATGGAATTGAAATTTTCGAGGCTTTTCAAGATTTTAAAGTATATTACATATTTTTCAAAAAGCCCATAAATTTTCTGTGAAATTCAGAAATAATTTTGAATATTTCATAATTTTTAAAAATACCGAAAGCATTGAAAAAATCGAAAAATGCGGCAAAATGATTTTTTTACTGCATATTTCGACGATATAGAGCATTTAGAACATGTTTCAGACAAACCTGATTTTTTAGCTAAAATTCATGGATTTTCAAACTTCTTTATCAGAATTACTGATGGGAATGAATTTATGTGAAAGTAAAATTAAATATGA
>NW_026474619.1:0-29374 GCF_026875155.1 Cherax quadricarinatus
ATCCTGGGTACTAACCTTCCGGGGTTAAAAACCCAAAAACGTATCTTCTTCCCCTTTTGCCGGGGGTGTTAACACAAAAAGTACAATTATCATCATATTTTTTTTATTTTTTTTATTTATTTAAAAATTTTTAGCATACTACGAGGTAAAAAAAAAAATAAGGTAAGACAGATCCAAACCCACTATAGCTAGCATTAAACGGCTGGCTTAAAAATTAACTTAAATTACTAAGAAATGATGAAATCAGTGATAAAGACATTATTTAAACAATAACTATAAAATACAAATGAGTATTACAAAGACAGTCATATGTTGCATGCATTCTGTTCATTCAGTAGAATTTTATTTTTTTTTATTTATTTATTTATATTACAATTGAGCACACAACCAGAGGTATTTCTGTTAGGTATTCTGTTAGGTAGTGTATTTAAAAAAAAATAACAAAGTTAGGTTTAACATTTGTGTGATAAAAATTGTGAGTAACATTTAGGATATACAATTTATATGGTTCATTATTCAGTATTTATTTGGTTCTGAGTGAGTAAGTAAAACTTTGAGAAGAGACTTGAATTTATAAACAGGTAGTGTTTTTTTTTATATTTACGGGTAATAAATTTCCCAGATTTTAGGGCCTTTTATGTGCATTGAGTTTTTGCATAGCGTGAGATGGACACGAGGAACATCAAAGAGTGATCTGTGCCTTGTATTATGGTCATGGTTCTGTTGAGGTTGGCAAGGAGATGTTTGAGGGGAGGGTTAATATCAGAGTTAAGTGTTCTATGTAAGTAATAAGTGCAATAATAAGTATGGATGTTTTGTATGGTGAGTAGGTTGAGTGTTTTGAATATTGGTGGAGGTGCTGCCTGTAGTGAGAATTTGTTTATCTTTCCCTAACTGCAGCCTTTTGTTGGGTAATTAGTGGTCTGAGATGGTTAATTTGTTGTTGAGCCCCATGCACAAATTCCATAGGTGAGATAGGGGTAATAAGAGAGTGATAAAGGGCCAGGAGGGCTGACTGTGGAACATAGTACCGTATCTTCGATAGTATGCCTACATCTTGAAATTTTCTTAGAAATTTGTTGTATATGTGTATGAATTGAGTCTATATCGAGTGGATTTCCCAAGAATTTCCCTCTGTTAGCTTTGTGATAGGTGATCCGTTTATCGTTATGTTTTAAAGGTACATCGTAGCTCTGCTACCAAACTGAATGAAGTAGGGTTTTTTCAATGTTTAGTGTAAGTTTGTTAGTCCTCATCCAGGTAGATATTTCTGTAATTCGGTGTTTACAGTATTGGCTAGCGTGACTGGGCTCGGGTGAGAGAAGACGTATGTGGTTCATCTGCAAAAGTGTGGGTTTGAGTAATTGCGAAGCATTTGGTAGGTCATTTATGTATAGGAGAAAGAGAAGAGGGCCAAAGGGACACTTTCCCTGTGGGACACCAACGAAATTTGGGTTTTGGGGGGAAGACTTCCCCTTTTGCTACACATATTGGCTTCTTTTGCTGGGGTAAATTTTGGGTAGTTGGGGGGAGTGCCGTCAAAAAACATGTGTGACAATTTTACGTGGAGCAAGTCATGGAAACTTAAAAAAGCTTTAGTAATCAATGAAATCCCCATGGGACTTTTTTTTTTCTCTATGCAGTGTTATATGTTCACATTTTATAAAGATCTTTAGTATTTTTTTTGGGCCAAACCAAAATTGGGCGGGGGTTGAGAATGTTATGGGAGATGAGGTAGGGTAAATTCGTTTATGAATTAATTTTTCGAAGATTTTTGAGAGAGGGGAAATTGGATTTTTGGCCTATAGTTATTCAACTCTGGGTCTCCTCCTTAGGATCGGGGTGACCCTTGCTTTTTTTAAACTGTAGGAAGGTGGAGGATTAAATGGATTTGTTAAAGAGTGTTTCAATGGGTTTGGGATAGTACTTTACGCTTTTTTGTATTAAAGGGTGGTAAGGGATTTAAATCTCCTGCCTTGTTTTTCGTGCGTTGATAATAAGGGAACTTCGTATGGGTTAGTCGGAGTAGGAACAGTTGTTTGGGTATTCAGTGAGGTAGTCTTTGGGGGGGTACTGGCTTGGGATTTATTTCAAAGGGTTTTACCTATAGTGGGAAAAAATCATTGAGTCTGTTTTCTGTTTCGTTGGTGGGAGTTGGGGTTCTTGATTTTTCTAATTTTATTTGCTATTTGTGATATCTTTTTTTTTTTCCCCGAATTTTGTAGGGTTTCCAGGTCTTTTTATATCACCCGGGAATTGATAACTTTTTCATAAACAAATTTTTTTTTCCCTTCTTATACTGGTTGGATGACGAAACGTTTTTGTTTGGTCTCTGGGTTTTGTGACCCCTTCGTACTGTTTTTTATATCGGGGTTTTTTTATTTAGGTTTGAGAATGCTGGGTGTTTTCCAGGGGTGTTCATCTTTAGCTTCATCTGTTTAGTTTTTTTTTAGGGCATGCTTGTTTTAAAAGGGATTGGGTCTTTTTTAGAAAATTAATTAAAAAAATGCGTCAAAACTGTAAAGATTTCTAGCTCAGTGTGCCAGTCAATGTTTGTTACTGCGTTGTGAAGTTATTAATGGAGGGGCCTCATTGTGAAGTCTGAAGGTGATTTTAATTGTTTTGGGGGTATTTTACCAAGAGTTTTTTATGAGGAAAGAGGGTAGTGGTCTGTGGTATTATCTGTAATTATCCCCTGATTTTAAAGGGGATTTTGGTTTTTGGCCAGATGTGGAAAGTAGGGAAACACTAGTCTCTATAACTCTTGTGGGTTTTTTGTTACTGTTGGTAGCAACATGCATTACTCTTTTGTTTTTGTAAAAATTCAGTAACTGTGGGTCCTTTTTTGGGCGGAGATTTATATTGAAGTCACCGGGAGAGTAGAAAGGGTGATCTTTGTTCATGCGTGCATCAGTTATCATACTTCCTAGGTTTTGACAAAATTGGCAAATTTGTTTGATTGTGGAATTCTGTAGATGTTTATAAACTGTGAGAGGTTTTTGTAGGTATTTGGATTTAAAATTTAGCAAATTATATAATTCCCCATTTTTCCATCCCTTGGGGAAAGAAATTAGTAAATACATTCTATTTTTGGTCTGAGTAGTATATGGGCGTGCCCCCCCCTTTTTGGGTTGGGCCCTACAGTTGTTATGGCGGGGAAACCAGGAATGGCATGGGAGACTTAAAAACGGGCTTTACCCAAAGGTTTCAGTTAGTGTAATGAGGGGAACATATTGGCAGAAAGGGAATTTTAGTAATGCTAGGGGTTTCACCCAAAATGTTTGCTTAAAGATTGATATTGTGTTTAAAGATATTTTATGTTGTTTTTTGCTTGAGAAGGGGCCTTTGATTGTTCTGCTGTGAAAGTAATTAAGTAACTGTTTGAATCTTTTTAAGTCATTAAATAAGAGGTTGGTACATAGAAACACATGCTTAACAATGTCCAAACAGGTGAATTTTTTAAAAGCATTATCTCAGTTCACAAAAAGGATTCGAACTTGAAAACTCGGTACAGCATACACAGACTACTTTTTTTCCCCACACCCAGACTCCAGGAAAACATACGTATAAATTCCCGGGGATCCCCAAAAAAGTCAGAAAAACCTGAGGGGGTTACAGGGGTCGATTCTCCCTGTGTTATATTCTAAATTTCTTTTTTTTAAAATGGTATTGTCCCCACCCCCAGTGCCCAGTGGCCCGATTACCAGCTCAAAACCCAAAGGCCGGGGGTCGATCCCGGTACGGCTGAAAATTTTGGGGACGTTTTTTCCTTAAGGCACCTCCCTATCCATTTTTCACCTATCAGTAAAAATGGGCCCTTTGGGTTTTTAGTCGACGGGTTGGGGGTTTCGCACCCTGGGACAAAATTGACCAAATTTTGCCCAAAAGGGGCTCTAAAATAACAAGGAACTTTCTTTTATGAAGTGTCAGCAAAGGCCCTGTTATTTTGTGCTTTTAGAAAAAAAAAAATTATTTTTAAGTAATTTCTAGGACAAATTTTGAAAAAAAATGCTATATATAAGTGGCCTTTTTTTGGACTTTAAATTAAAACAAATTGCCCTTTCACACAATTCTTTCAAGCGAAACCCAAAAAAAGATAGTGTGAATTTTCCAGGGAACTTTCATATAAGTTAATTGAAAAATAAAAATTGTCATTTTATTTTAAATCTTTTTTGAAGTTGGCGCGTAGATGGTGGTGACATCTGTGGGCCGGCGGGGTTTTAAACCCTCCTTCTTTACCCCCCCCCCCAGAGATTTTCTCGGCTCGTGTAAAATTGAGTAAAGTGATCAACATCCAACTAATCCAGCACAAGGGGGAGTTTTTTCCCCCCTGTCTAAATTTTTGTTCATGTTGTAAAGGTATTTTTTTGGAAATTGCGGGTTAGTGCTGGTGGCCCCGGGGTTTTGTATTTTTGGTGATATATAAAATTTTAAATTTGGTGATTTTTTTTTTTGGGTAACGAAAACCCAAAACTACTAATTTGGTTTTACTAAATAAATAAAATTTTTTAAAACTACTACTACCCCTAATAATAATAATAGAAAATAATAATAAAAATCTTTTTTTCAAAAAAGAAATATTTTTTAATAGTTGAATGGGGAAAAAAAGTCGGTTGACGAGACGTCTCCAAAATTGTCATATTGTCTTTTTCATATACTTGTAAAATTTTTAAAAAACCTTTTGATAAATATCATGTGGGGAACGTTCTTTTTTACTTTGTTTTTTTTTTTTGAAAGCAAAAACATGGATATATTCAAATTTGGGTATATGGTTGTGTGTATTGTTCTCCATGTCAAATATTTATAAATTAAGTATATTTGTACAGTAATAACATACCCCCCGGAAGGGAGGTTCCTTGATGCGGGTAAAGGGCCCTCTTGTTTCCTTCGAATTGGTTTGTCCCACCCTTTTTTCCCTTGGACAAAAACCAATTTTTTAATTTCCCCCCAAGCGCTGTGTGGCTCTTACAGTTTTAGGTTTTTCCCTTTCTAAATATAATGGGCAATAGAAGAATACACAGACCTCCTAGCCCATCTAGGTGGGTCTAACTCGGGCCTTTACCCCACACCCACTTATGTACTTGTCAAACCCAATTATTAAAGTTACCCGGGAATTTTTTTTTCAGTGATGCTACTCGGAATTAATTCCACTCAGACAAATCTTACAAAACCAGGGGCATGACAACTGAATACCCTCACAGTTTCATGCCCTTTATATTTTTCATTTTACAGCCCAGTGTCCCCTCTACTTCATTGCAGTGCCTTTTAATTTGTGCAATTAATAGTGCTATTTCCTACTCTGTTTTTGATACTATTTGAAAAGAATGGTTTAAAATTACCAATAAAAGGGAAAAATTTAGACATGGCAACTTTGGGGTTATCTTTTTTATAAAAATTTTCCCACCCAGTGGCTTTATCAATACGATTCTGGGGACAAAATTTTGGGAAGCCCAGTAGAAATATTTGATAATAGTATTACACTGTCTTAATGTTATGTTCTAAAAATCACTGGAGGGCCCAAAAGTCTACAGTAAAATACCCAGGGGGCCCACGTGTCTAAATCTTGATGCTACTTCTTTAAATCCTGTGGCCCCCGGGAGGCAAAAACCTCACATATTTGGAGGGCCCTGTGGTTCATTTCCTAAACAGGGGGGAAACTTTGGGTTTATGTTTCTTAAAACCTAGCAGTAAGTAGGTGCCGGGGTTCATTTGACTGGTGTGGGTTGTACCCTTTGGGAGAAAGTTAAAGGGAAACCCAAAATTTGGAAAAATAAACAGCCCTAAATTTTTGGGGAAAAATTACACTGATTTTTTTGGGGATTATCCTGGGGGCTAACCCTCGGGTTTAAAAAATAAGAACATAAGAAAAAGAACACTGCGGCGGGCCTACTGGCCCATCCCAAACGGGTCCAACCCTCCTACTGGTTTAAGCCAATGCCCCAACCTAGTCAGGTCAGGAAAAACCATTTGGGAAAGGGAAGCACGACTTCAGACCTATTGTACGGGCCTAATCAAAAAAATCCAACTCACACCCCCCCAACACCCATTCATGTATTTATCTAACCTATTTTTAAAAAACTACAAAACCGTTTTAGCTTCAAAGGGTACTCGAGAAGTTTTCCATCCCCCACAACCTATTACCATATCATTTTTTTCCCTATATCCTTTCTGAATCTGAATTTTTCATTTTAAAAACCCCATTCCCTGAAGTCCTGTCTTGGTGAAAATTTTTAGCACCTATTTAAAATTCCCTTTTTTCCTTTTTTCCATTTAAACCCCTAAATCATATCCCGCTAATTCTGTGCCTTTAAGAGTGCAGATTAAAAGGGCCCCTTCATTTTTTAATTTTCATAGGAATTTTTGTACATGGACCCAATTTTGCCCATTTTCCCTTTTGTATTTTTTTCCAGTGCATTTATTTTCCTTTTTTGGTTTTTACATTGGCCAAAACTTTTGCAGCATAATCTAAATGAGGCCAAACCCAAGGAGTTGAAGAACAAACCTGAGGTTCCTATTTTTTTATGTTTTTGATATGAAGCCAAGGATTCTGTTCACTTTTTGCAAAACACTGAGGGCACGGTTGTCTTTGGGTTTTAGATTGGGGGCCAAACCCCAAAAACCCCCTAAACCCTTTTTTGCAATCAGTACTAAAAATTTCCTACATTATTTAGTTTATATGTGGCATGGTTATTTTCCCCCCCCAATTTTTTTTAAAAAACTTTGCATTTCGTATTAAACGGGCATCTCCCACTTCTCTACCACTGCATCATCTTTTTCAAATCTTCCGGGAGTTTTTAAAGCCCTTTGGTCAGAATGAATTCAACGCCTTTTTTGGGAAAATTTGGGCTTAGTCGTATTTTTCCCTCATCTGTGTGGGTTTATGTAGGTTTTTGAACAAGGGGCCCAGCACTGACCCCTGTGGAACACTCCCCCGGGCATTTCTCCACTCAAATTTTTCTCCCCATTTGGGTGCAAACTTCTGCTGCCTTCTGTAAACCCTAGCCTTTTCCAGGAAAAAATTTCTCCTTTTCCCCATGTGCCTTGATTTCCTCAGTAGTCTCTGTTGTGGGACTTATCAAAAGCCTTACTGAATTTCCCATATCCACAATATCATTTCTTTTTCCCATGTTTGGGCCCTCCTCAAATACCTTAGAAAAAAAAATTTAAAAAATTTCGTAAGACGGGAAACCCCCTTTTGGGGAAAAATGTGCTGAGATTTTTTAAATTTCAATTTTTTCCCTTTTTCAACCTGCATCTTATCTTAATTTTGCATTTTATTTTTGCAAAATTTTTTTTTCTTATTTTGTTTAGGGGTAATTTTAAAATCACAGACCTGCCCCTCCCCCCCCTTTTTTCTTTTTTTGTTTTTATAATTACTTTACCAAAGACATGTCTCTGAATGTTTTCCTTATTTTCAGAACCGTTTTTTGCATTTTTCATTTGTTGATGAGTTGCCTTGTGAAATGCCTGGCTCTAATGAAATTCAGACAGTTTAAAAGAAGGTACTGTAGTTTACAAAAATTTTAAAATTTTAATTTACTGTACATTTTTTTGTGGTTGGGTTTGATATGTGATTTTGAAGGTTGGGGATTTTGGAATGTTGAACAGTTTAAATTTAGTTGATGAGTGGAGTTTTGGGATTTTTTTGTCATATGCTGCTGGTTATTTTTAGCTGCATTTCTTTAAAAGCCCTCGAAATATTTTAAACCTATTAAACCACCCAACATTTAAAAAAAGAAGGAGTACATTTTTGCTACAAAAGGGAAAAATTTTAATACTGTACAGTGTTTGGGGTTTGGGGGATTGATATGTGATGTTGAAGGTTGGGGATTTTGGGATTTTAAAAACAGCTTAAATTTAGTTGATGCAGTGGAGTGTTTTGGGTATTTTTTTCATATGCTGTGGTTGTTTTATGCCCCCCCTTGCGAATTTTAAACCTATTAAAACCATCCAAAAACAAAAATGTGCTTTTTTCGTTTTTGGGGGTTTCTTCCCCTCTCACAAAATTTTGTCACATTAGGATAACTCATTGCCCCGGGCCTTTTTTCCCCTGGGTTCCTTTTCTCGAATAAACGTTGATTTTTTTAATACCAAAGACTTGTGGCATCTCTGAGGCTTTGCATCCCCCCTCAGCTCACAATTGCCTCTATTTTTTTTTCAAAATAGGCATAATTTGACAGTTTTCTTTCTTGCTTTAAACCAAAATAAACTGAACCCATTTGGATGCCAAATAAATAACCTAGAGATGATTGGGTGCCATGATAGGGGTTTCCAGAGACAAGAGGGGGTAAATGAAAGGAAAAAAACTGGAAAACTCACCCGGTACACACCCCAGATACAGTAACCTCCCATAGGGGTGTTTATTTTTTATCCTTTTTCATCCTCCCCTGCACTGCTAAAACAGTATATTTTGCCTCCTGCCATGGTACTCCTTAACAGAAATACAGGCTACCAGGGAAAAGAATTCCCCCTCTGGCATTCCTTAACCTTAAACTGCCCAAAAGTAGATTTATGTTCACCTAAAGCGTTCCGAAGTAGGGTCTGCATTTTTTTTTTTTATAAGAAAAACATGTAAAATCGAACGTAGATCTACATTTGGAGTGCAGGTGAGTGAACTAGACTGCGTTTGGACAGTTTAAGGGCTAAAAGGGTATGGCACTCTTATTGGAAATGAAAGCATAACTATTGAAAATGTGAGCAATGAAAGCATGACATGATTGTTTGCTGTGCTAAAAAAAAAATCCCCAGCATGTTTAAAGGGGCGTGTGGATGGTGAATTTTAAAGGAACTGAACTTGCATTTGAGTAAAATGGAGGGTTGTAAACTAGATCTCACCCTTTTACTTGAACTAGATTCAGCCCCCAATTTTTTATTCTTTTGATATTTTTTTGGTCACCTTTTATAATTTTTAAGAGCTTTCCTCTTCCCGAGCCCCGCCTTGGGCCAGGTTCGTAAAAATTTTTACTTTTGGTATACAATACTTTTTTGGTTATAAAAATTTTACAGTCCTGAGTGTTTTTATCCCTTCTTGATTTTGCAAATGTCAGGTGGGCCAGGTAAGCTTTCTGTCTTTTAAATTTTTGGTTGAACTCTGTATGTGGGAAAAATATTTATATTAGTGTGGTGAGTTTGGGGTTTTTAAATTTGTCTGGTCAATAGATAAGGGATCATCATGTCTTCATATAAAACTTTAATTTATTACAAGTCTTAAAAATGGAAAAAATTAAATTCTTTTTAATATTTCAAGGGTCGGTACGTACCAAGCCCCTGAAGAAGGCTGCTCGTTTTCCCTCATTGAGGGAAATTTTTACACCCCCCTGGGCAGTGATTTTCACACAAATAAGCGAATTTGGAGGAGATAGGGAATTATCCCTTCGAAGCCTCTTCCAACAAGGGTTGCAGGGTTTTGTAAAGTCCCTTTTATGAAAAGTATGTATGTAAGTGGGGTACATAAATTAAGTACGTATATACTGTTTTCCCTTTTTTCCACTTTTGAAATATGTGGTTTTTGATTTTTCCCTCCTTTAGAAAAAAAAAAAATTGTTGGGAAATTTACATTCTTCTAGCCCCAAAAAATTAAGGTTTTTTTAGTTATTCTTTATGGTGAAAGATTTTCAAAAAAACTCGGGTTATCTTAAGCATCCTTTACATTCTTAAAAGGAAATTTAAGGGTTTTTTTTGACTTTGAGGTTTAGTATATAGCTTTTGAATGACAGTAGTCAAATTTTAAAAAAAATACTTCATTATCAAGCCCGTTCCCCAACATCCTTTATAAAAATTTAATCTAGACCAATATTTTTCAGTTCATTAAAAAATGAAGCTTTTGTACTATAAGTTTTAGTAATGTACTTTAATGCCTTTGTTGTGTGTGTGCATGTACTGTATTCTTAAACTTTATAGGTCGGAAATGTCATTTGGGCCCTTTTTAAAAAAAATTTTGTGCCCCCCTTTCTCAGGGTTTTTTGAAAATCCCTGTTTAATTAGAACTTCCGATTTTTTTTTTTCTATCTGAAGTTGTTTTGACCTTTTAGTAATCTTGATTCTGAATTTTTTCAATAAAGGTTGGGTTTAAAAAGCTAAAAATTTTGTATGCTTTAATGCAGGTTTGTTACCCCAAATTATGAAACGTATCCAAAAGGGGGCCAGTTTCGGGGGGATTCCCTTAAGTTGGCCCGGAGGAGGACCCCCGAGCGCCGTGACCCAAATATGTGGGGGCCCCGGGGTTTTTTGTTTAGAACCCGGGGATATAGAATTTTTTTCTGAAAACAAAGGAGATGCTTAAATTGATGGTAAAATACAGTCTAGCAGTTTTTATGCTTCATTAAACCCTTTTTTAAAGGGCCCCGACCCCGATCTAAAAAATTGTTCACCCGGGTGCAAGGGAAATTTTTAAAAAAAATTGGGTTTTTTTTTCTTAAAGAAATAGTAGTTTTTTTTTTAAAAGGAATAAAAAAAAAAGTATTTAAATTTGAAAGGAAAAATTTTGAAAAAAAAACTATCCCCAAAATTTTTCTGTGTTTGGCAATATTTAGGGAAATTTGGGGATTTTTTTTCCCATTAGCCCCATTTTTTGTTGACCAAAATTTTTAGCTATTTTGCAGTGGGGCCCTTTTATTTTATCAAATGGATCAAAAAAACTGCCCCAAACAGCTATTTTCCAAATATCCAAAAAAGTCCTCAAAAAAAGGTAATTTGGGCCCTTTTTACCAAATTTCAAAACATCCCCCGTTTCAAAATACTGTCTAGAATAAACAATTTTCAGGGATTCCTGGCCCCGAAATAGCATTTCCTCCGTTCATTTTTAAATTTTGTTTCTAGGCTTTACACATGAATTCCCCTTTTTGATTTTTTATTCACAAAAATTTTTTCAAAGGTTTTTTTTGGTTATATTCACTTTTTTTTTTTTTTTCATTTGAATTTGAAAGGGGAAAATAGAGTACAAATATAGGGGATGATTTTTTATTAGTTTTAGGATTGGGAAAATTTCAGCTCTTTGAGCTCAATTTCAAAACTTTTTTTTAGCCTTAAACCAATCAAAAAACTGTCTGTATCTGTACTGTAACTTCCATTTGTCAATGAGAACCCAAAAAACCATGAAAACAATTATAAAAACCCTTGGGGAAAAAAAACCCCCAAAATTGATGTTTTAACCTTTGAGGGGCCGTCCACGGTCCAAGAATTAAAAAAAAAAATTTTCTTATGAAATGGAGAGATCTTTCTCTGAAGGTAATAAAACAAAAAATATGAAAAATTTTATGGAAAATTGAGGAAAAAATTTCATCCGAATTTTTCTGCGTTGGTGATATTTTTGCATCGTTGGGTTTTTTTTTCACTTTGGGCCCCCTATTTTTTGGCCCAAATTTCTTATTAAATCGACCAAATTTTACTATTTTGGGTAGTATCCTTCCTTTTAAACGATTGAGCACAAGAACCTGCCCAGTCGTCTATTTCAACTACCCCAAAAAATAATTAAAAAATTTGTAATTTTTGGGCCCAATTTTACCCAAAGTTTTAAAAAAAGGGTCCCCGAATAAAAAAGTGCAGGCATTCTTGGCACTAAAAAAAATTTCCTTTTGGGTTTAAATTTGTTACATTTCCAGGCTTTTCAGATGAATTTCTAAATTTATTTTTTTACATAAAGATTTTTTTCCCACCAAAAAATAGAAAATTTACTGTTTTGCAATATTGTAATAAAAAAATAACACATTCATGAATGTACATTTTACCCACCATTTTATGTGATTTTTTTTTACCTTGGGCCGGCCCAAAATTGAACGTTTTTGCTACTTGAGCTCAGTTTCAAGTATTTTTTAGTTTCTAATACCAAACAAAATCATTCTATTTCTGTAATGTCTTCCATTCTAAACAAAAGAAGGGCCAAAAAACTGGGAATAAAAACCCTAAAAACCATAAAAAAAATAAAACTGCAAAATCACTTTTTTAACCCTTTTTCTGTCGAGAGCCCCTGCTCACAAACCCTTTCTCTCAGTGTCAAAAAATTTTTAAAAAAAAAAAAATTTTTAAGAAACGATAGAGAAACTTTTCCCCGATGGAAAAAGGGACCAAAAGTACAAAAATTTGATGGAAAGCTTACAGAAATTTTGTTCTTACAAAATTTTGTGGTCTTGGTGTTTTTTTTGCAATTTGGGGATTTTGCCTTTCCCTTTTAGCCCTATTTTCAAACCAATTCCATTGGGTTTCAGTTGACCAAACGCAGGCATTTTTTCTTGAACTCATTTTGTTCTATCAATTGAGTTTCAAGAAAATGCCCATTTACCGATTTCAACTACCCAATTTAAAATAATCCCGAAAATTGGAAAATTTTGGGCCCAAATTTATCAAATTTTAAGGAAGGCCCATTTCAAAAAGGGTCCAGAAAATTCAAAAATTCCTACCCGAAAGAAACCTTTTTTTTCTCTTTTATTAGTCATATCTCCAGGCCCTTTTATATTTGCTTGCTTTCCATTTTGAATTTTTATTTTACACGTTTGTAAACCATGTTGAAAACTATCTAGGGTTTTGTAATATATCTTCATTCTATCAGATAAGACTAAGAAAAAAGAGAATAAATCAAAATCCATACGAAAATACACCGCAAAGTCGTTTTAAATGAAAAAACATGATCGGGTTTTTTTTTTCCTATTTCACTAAAGCCGGGGGATTTTTTTTTTTACTGTGTGGGACTGACCGCTCAGACCCATTCTCTCATATGTAAACTACCAACCCCTTTTTACCCCCAAAAATTTGGGAAATTTTAGAAATTTTTGGGGTACTATTACCCGGGCCCCAAAACTGGCTTTCAAACCGTAATAATTTTGGGAAACCCACAGTGAAAAGGGGTTTAAACCAAAAATAGGATTTCAGTTTTCCCTTTTTTTTTTTTTGGCACTGTGTACTTTCCCGGATTTGTTTTTAAAAGGGGGCACACTTATCACGTAGATGCATTCTCTCATTTTAGGGCCCCGGGTTTTCCGTTCACACTTATCTGAGTGAGCTGAAAATCATGACGTAGTTCTACATTTTGGGCCCTGGTTCAAAGCCATAGAACTATGGATGGACCCAGAAAGGTTAAACACTGTGTAACAGTGATTCTTTGGGAAATTTAAGACCCACCCTTTTTGCATTTTGCAGTAAAAATTAAAAATTTTTTGAGAAGGATTTTAAAAATTTTACAATTGACACATCCATTTCTATGAAGGGTTCGGGTGACTTTTTAACCCTCAAAAATAGGTGTAGGTTTTGGGGCAAACAACCCCAGGGAAGTTTTACCAAACCCTGGGCCCGATGGGCTGTGGAAAAAGAAACCTGTAACTGTTTTGCATGATTGGGAGCATTGCTGGGTCCCCTTTTTTTTCTCATAAACACGCTAGATAACCCGGGGTATCTTGCTACTCCAAATTTCACTTTAGTCACACTTCACAGACATGCACAAAGCAAAATTACATATATATATACATACATCTAGGTTTTTTTTCCTTTTTCTACATAGCTCTTGTTCTTTATTTTTCTATTGTCCATGGGGAAGTGGAAAAGAATCTTTCCTCGGGAAGCCCCTGGTGTCGTATAGGCGAAATAAAATGGCCCGGGGGCAATGGTTTTAGGGAACCCCTTCCCCTTGTAGACATTTACTAAAAAAAAGAAGAAGAAAAACTTTAAAAAAAACTGGGGTGGGTTGAATGTGCGTGGATGGGAGTGCAGATTTACAAAAAAAAGATGAATTTTTTCCTTTTAAAAGTTATGAATGAAAAGAAGTTGGATGGGCCTGGGCCCCAAGCGAAAAAAAAGCTGAAGGGGTTTGGGATTTCGGTGGGGGGGGAAAAAAATGCAAATTTAAAACTGGAGTATCTGAGAGAGTTAGAGCAAAGGGGAAAGGGGGAGCAGGGAATTTTTGAAAAGATCAGTTATGGAAGAGAAAAGGAAAAAATGGGGTGTTTAAATTCAGAATTATGGGGGATTAAAATAAAGGTTGGGGTGCGGGGAAGTGGGCATAATAAGCGTGTATGCACCTGGGGAAGAGAGGAATGCAGAGGGGAGAGAGAGATTTTGGGAGATTTTAAGTGAAAGTATGGGGCCTTTGAACCAAGTGAGGGGAGTAAATTTTGGTAGGGGGACCCGAATGCTAAATAGGGGGAAACTTTTTTGAGAGGGGGTGGTAGGGGAAGTTTGGGGGGGGGGCCCGGGGTAAATGAAAAATGGGAGCCCTTTGATTTAAAATTTGTATAGGGAAAAGGGGTTTTTGTTTTAGGGAAAACATAAATTTTTAAAAAAAAAGGGATAAATTTAAATATACAAGATATGATGTAGGGGGGAAATGACAGTAAAATTTGTTGGATTTTTGTATTGGTAGATAAAAAAACGTTTTTGTTTGACTTCAGGATGTCATGTTTATAGAGGGGGGCCCCAAAATATATCAGATCACTTTCTATTTTTAGCTACACTGAGAGTAAAAGGTAATGGGATACAAGGAGAATAGAAGCATCAGGGAAGAGAGGGGGGGAAGGTTTTTTAAACTAAAAGAGGAGGCAGTTAAGGGGGAAAAATATTTAAAAGCTTTTGGGGATAGATGGGCAATGAGGCAAAGGAATGGGGTCAAAGAAATTAAAGGGGGAGGTTTAAAAATGTAGTGTTAGAGTGTTCAGCCGAATTTTTTGGTTTCAGGAAAGTGGGTGCGGGAGGGAAGAGGAGCGATTGGTGGAATGATGATGTAAAGAGAGTAGTAAGGGAGAAAAAGTTAGCATATGAGAAATTTTTACAAAGTAGAAGTGATGCAAGGAGGGAAGAGTATATGGAGAAAAAGAGAGAGGTTAAGAGAGTGGTGAAGCAATGTAAAAAGAGAGCAAATGAGAGAGTGGGTGAGATGTTATCAACAAATTTTGTTGAAAATAAGAAAAAGTTTTGGAGTGAGATTAACAAGTTAAGGAAGCCTAGAGAACAAATGGATTTGTCAGTTAAAAATAGGAGAGAGAGTTATTAAATGGAGAGTTAGAGGTATTGGGAAGATGGAGGGAATATTTTGAGGAATTGTTAAATGTTGATGAAGATAGGGAAGCTGTGATTTCGTGTATAGGGCAAGGAGGAATAACATCTTGTAGGAGTGAGGAAGAGCCAGTTGTGAGTGTGGGGCAAGTGCGTGAGGCAGTAGGTAAAATGAAAGGGCTAAGGCAGCCGGGATTGATGGGATAAAGATAGAAATGTTAAAAGCAGGTGGGGATATAGTTTTGGAGTGGTTGGTGCAATTATTTATTAAATGTATGGAAGAGGGTAAGGTACCTAGGGATTGGCAGAGAGCATGCATAGTTCCTTTGTATAAAGCAAAGGGACAAAAGAGAGTGCAAAAATTATAGGGGGATAAGTCTGTTGAGTATACCTGGTAAGTGTATGGTAGAGTTATTATTGAAAGAATTAAAAGTAAGACGGAGAATAGGATAGCAGATGAACAAGGAGGCTTTAGGAAAGGTAGGGGGTGTGTGGACCAGGTGTTTACAGTGAAACATATAAGTGAAAAAGTATTTAGATAAGGCTAAAGAGGTCTTTGTGGCATTTATGGATTTGGAAAAGGCGTATGACAGGGTGGATAGGGGGGCAATGTGGCAGATGTTGCAGGTGTAATGGTGTAGGAGGTAGGTTACTGAAAGCAGTGAAGAGTTTTTTACGAGGATAGTGAGGCTCAAGTTAGAGTACATACGAAAGAGGGAAATTATTTCCCAGTAAAAATAGGCCTTAGACAAGGATGTGTGATGTCACCGTGGTTGTTTAATATATTTATAGATGGGGTTGTAAGAGAAGTAAATGCGAGGGTCTTGACAAGAGGCGTGGAGTTAAAAGATAAAGAATCACACATAAAGTGGGAGTTGTCACAGTTGCTCTTTGCTGATGACACTGTGCTCTTGGGAGATTCTGAAGAGAAGTTGCAGAGATTGGTGGATGAATTTGGTAGGGTGTGCAAAAGAAGAAAATTAAAAGTGAATACAGGAAAGAGTAAGGTTATGAGGATAAAAATTTAGGTGATAAAAGTTGGATATCAGTTTGGAGGGAAAAGGTATGGAGGGGGAATTATTAATATTTGGGAATGGACGTGTCACGGATGGGTTTATGAAGGATGAGGTAATCATAAAATTTGATGAGGGGAAAGGGTGAGGGGGCCCTTTGGGGGTCTGTAAACAAAGAACTTTGTCCTTGGGGGCAAGGGGAATTATGAGAGTATATTTTACCAACATTTAGGGGTTGAAGCATGGTGATAAAATGTTGCAGCGGAGGAAAGGCGGGAGGCAGGGGAGATTCGTTGAGGGCAAGGTAGTGTAATATAATGCAAGAATTCGTAGTTTGGAAGTTAGGAGGAGGGGGGTTTCCCAAAATTTTGTCCAGAGGGCTGAAAAGGGGTTTGTTGAGGGGGTTTCGGCATGTAGAGAGAAGGAGCAAAACCCATGACTTCAAGAGTGATCGTCTTATAGGGGAAAGGGGCGGGGTGGGGGTGGGCCGGGAAAAGGTTGGAGGGGGGGGTAAAGGGAGGTTTTGTGTGCGAGGGCTTGGATTTCCCCAGCAGGCGTGCGTGAGCGGTTTGATAGGAGTGAAGGGAGATGAAGGGTTTTAATACTTGACGTGCGTTGGGTGTGAGCAAAGTAACATTTTAGGGGTTCAGGGAAACGGGCAGGGCCGGATTGAGTCCTGGGAGGAAATACAGTCCTGCACTCTGAAGGAAGGGTGTTAATGTTGCAGTTTAAAAAATGTAGTGAAAGCACCCTTCCGCAAGAGTGTGGGGTGAAAATGGGGAAAATTTTTCTTTTTCGGGCCACCCTGCCTTGGTGGGAACGGCCATGGATAATAAAAATAATAGGGTTTATAAAAATTGTATGGGTGATCAAGGTTTATATTCATCTAAATTTCAGCCCACCTGACTAGATAAGAATTTTTAACCCTTTGATGTTTTGACGTATAAAAAGTCTTTACCGCCAATGTTTTTTATATATATACCAATAATTTGCGGGTTTAAATCAAATGGGAGAAAACTGGTAGGCCCACATGGAGAGAAGGGGCTGTGTGGGCAGTGGGGCACCCATAAAAATCCGCAGCACCATTGCTAAGGAAAAAAAAAACTATCTTTTTTGGAATAAAACCCGACTTTGAGGTGTATTTTCGTATAGTATTTATGTTGATTCGCTTTTTATGGGCTTTGGTGATAAAATGGGGCAACATTTACAGAAATAGAGATGATTTCATTACTTTTTACGATGAAAAGACCTGAAACGAGCTCAAAGTAGCGGGGAAAAGTTCGATTTTTACCAATGTTCAAGAGTACATAAATCACACCAACGTCCCAATACACTCAAACTGGGGAGTTAATATTTTTTCATATCACTGATATTATTTATACCATTTTACAAAATGCAGTCGTCTGCATAACAGTAAATTTTGTATTTTTTTGTATCTGGAGTTTATTGGGAGATTCCCGGGGGCAACGCCCCCGGGCCCGGTCTTGCCAGGCCCCCTTAGGTCATGTCCCAGGATGCGACCCACACCATTCGACAAACACCCAGGTCCCCATTTTAACTGAGGGGGAACATAGAAAAAGGGTGGAAAAAAACACGCCCAATGTTTCACTCGGGTGGAATAAAACCCAGGCCTCACCGTGTAAAAACGAGAGCTTTAAACCCACCAGGCCACCAGGGGGGCCTAGAATGTGCTAAAAACAGACATATGTTTTTTAGTGCCACGAATGTCTACCTTTTTTATTCTGGACCCTATTTTTAAAAGGGGCATTTTTTTTATTTTGCGTGAAATTGGGCCAAAATTTCCCCCAATTTCTGACACAAATTGGGTAGCCCAAAATTTAAAAAAAATGGGGGGGGTTTTCTTGTACTCGCGTAGATAAAATGGAGTTCAAAAGAAATAGCTATGAGTTTGGTAAATGAAACAAGGGAATTGGTTTAAAATTGGGCTCAAAGTCGGCAAAATCGCCGATACGCATATGCGCCGAGACCCAAAACTCGCGGGAGCATAATTCCACCCAAATTTTTCGACAAATTTCGAACATTTGGTGTCATTACCAGGGGAAAAGATTCTCTACATTTCATAAGAAAAAAATAATTTTTTTTTTTTTTTAAAAATTGGGGGCGCATAGAATACAGTTTCAGAGGGGGGCTGAAACAGCAAAGGGTTAAATTGATTGTATTGCTTGGGGCAAAACATGACATAAATCTAGTCAAAGGTTAAAAACATTGTGAGGGGTTTTAACTACATTCTCCCAACTAATCAAAAATAAGAAAAATTTTTTTGAAAAATGGGAACCTTAAAACCCAACCCCACATGTATGACTTTTTGCTACCCCTCTAATTTTGGAATTGAAAGAGCATGTAAATTTCAGACATTTGGTCAAATTTTGCTTTTGAGATTTTGTTATATTAAGCCATAAATTTTTAAAATTTGAAGATTTTTATGCACCGAACTTGTACTCTTGGGGTGCTGCTACATTGTATTTTCAATTTTTTTCAGGATTTTGACAAAGTTGCGGGTCTGGGGTGACAAAAGCCCCCCATTTTCCCTATGGTGGCAGGCGATAGTTTTAAAAAAAATGTATAAAAAAAATACTGCTGTTCATAAACAAAAATTTCCCTTTATTTCTTCCTCCAACTTTCCATTGTCAGTCCTCCTTCCTCATAGTCTATTTACCTACCTTAAATGTATGGAATCTCCCTCCCATTTTTTTTCCCATTCCACTTCTTGACCACTTACACTGAAGACAACAGAAAAAACCCTCGTACCATTGATTTGGATGTGCATTTCAGTTACCCCACAGTTTATTGTGGCCAAAAAATCCCTCTTAATTTGCGAAAAAAGGGTCCCAACACCGAAAGTAGAGCATGGCAGTTTTCAAACCCCAAGAAAGCTTGAAGTGTTTTCCTGTCAGTAAAAAAGTGGTAATTCTCCACTTTTTGTGCATAATTTTTTAAATTGAACTCTATAATAGGATGTAAGAACAAGATTTCAAACTATCCAGGGTATGGGATCCAGGGCGGCCCTTTGGGAATGTATCTCCCGTGGATAGGGGGGTTCTACTGTATTCTTGTATACCTGTGACTCTTTCATGTCTAACTTCCTGCTGGCCCTGGTCCTGCCGCGTCGTTATTTATTTCCTTTTAAAACCTCATTTAAATAGCTTATCCCCCTTGCTCTGGAACTACCCCTATGCATTTTTTCTGCACTTACCGTTTAACATGTTTCCTCAGTGTGTACCATATTGGTGCTGTGTACTCTAAGAGGGCCTACAAATGTTGAATAAAACACCCAGAATGATTTGAAATTCCGGGGGGCCCTTAAGTTTACCAATGACTTTGGGCTGAAAGATTATTCTATATCAACCTTTGGCAAAGTTTGCTCCGGGTTCTCTAAATGGGGCCTTCTGTTTCCGAGTCTAACCCATTCTAGCTTTCTGGCCCTTTCCCTAATCTTTATACCTAGCATTTGCGGGGCTGAATTAAAAATTATTTGATCAACCCTGTAGTTTGTCCAGTTTCATTTGAACCTTTTCTCTACCCTATATTTTCGTACAACCGGGGTTTAGTGCTAGTTATGATTAATTATATTCTTTAGTTTATCTGCCTATCTGGTTTGTCATTCAAAAACCCAAAAAATAGTACTTGCCCTAATAACAATCCTTGCCCCCCATCCCCTCAAATTTTTTTTCCCAATCTGCACCCTTTCCCCCAAGGGACTCTAATCCAGAGTCGCCTGCGCTAAATTTTAATTTAAATGACAGAGGGGAGTGGGGTTCTTATTTTCGGAATTCTGTATCAAATAACTTGGTTTTAAAAAAAGTGGCCCTAAGGTCCTTTAGCACAATCTCACTTTTTCTTCAGCAATCCTTGAACTACAAATATTTTAAAGTAGGTACTGTGGCGGGGCTTTTACACATTTTTACCCAACGTTGCATGTGTGAAAATTTTGTAAAAATAATACTAAATCCACCAGGTTTTACAGTGCTGCAAAGTAGGGTGTGTAAACTGTGTAATATGTTGTTTTAAACTAGTGGGGGTGGAGAGTATAATAGGGTAGAGTTTGTAAGTGTGGTGAGTGCTAAAGGAGGTTAAAAAAGGTTGTGTAATAAATCTTGTTGCCCCCCCCCCCTGAATGAGTTTGTGTCAAAGATGGGCTGTCAGCTAGGGGGGAAATAAATTAAAGGGTTTTAAAAGCAAGGAAGTTGAGGAAAATTTTCTGCATGCTTGCTGATAAAGGACAGCCCAAATGGAACAGGGGAAACCAAAATTTTGGGACCGACAATTCGTGGTGGAACGGCGCCTCCCAAAAATTACTGTACCCCTGGACGTGTGTGCCTGATGCGGGGACAGGAAAATGTAGTTTTCCCAATACAACTCGATGAAAACCATTATTTTATTATTTTTTAAACACAGGGAAGCACAAAACCCCAAAAAGGTTTATACGCACACAGGGGGGGATGGGGTATTCACTCAATTGGGAACGGGGCAAAAAGATCCAATTCCCTAATCAAAGCCCCTCCCAGGGATAAAAGACCAGGACCCTAAACTCGGCTTGAAGAAGTAATTTTTATAATTAATTGAGCAGGGTTATTGCAGGGGTGGCTAAGATTACAGCAAAATAGTCGAGAGGGGAAGTTTTATAAAGGGAAGGTCGTGTATGTACCTGACTGTGCACAAAGTCCACCTGCTTTTGCCAATATCATGACCAGGGACCCCAACTTTTTTTTGTTTTTTCGGGAAAGCGTGCAACCAAAGTTATACATAAGAACTGGGGTGAGGGGAATTAAATTTTTGATACTTGCACAGCAATAAAGTCTAGACTACCAAAAATTTTGGGGTGGGCCTGGACACAATAGGGATTTGCTATAAAATTGCACAGTTAAAGGGAAAAAAATGCTAGCCGAGTCAATAAATAATCTTGCCCAACACTGTCGGGACACTGAGATCCCCCGTACCATCAAAATTTAAAACCTCAGTGTAAACTGCAACAAATGAAGGGAAGTAGTCAAAAAGGAGTAGAAGCAACTGTAGATAATTTGAGCTTTTCCCCCCTCTTAAGGGGGGTCCGGGGGGGGGGCCGGGGGGGGGGGGGGGGGGGGGGGGGGGGGCCCCCCCCCCCTATCCCTCCTCCCCATCCCCCCCTTTTTCCCTTTTCC
Source organism: Cherax quadricarinatus (assembly GCF_026875155.1). Taxonomy (NCBI): domain Eukaryota; kingdom Metazoa; phylum Arthropoda; class Malacostraca; order Decapoda; family Parastacidae; genus Cherax; species Cherax quadricarinatus. The sequence continues at coordinate 21,149 of NW_026474619.1, forward strand.
TCCCCCTCCCCCCACTCCTCCCTTTTCCCCTTCCTTTTTTTGTCCTTTTGGGATTTCTCCCCAGGCACGCTAGTTCCTAGGTAGAGGAAAGGACACCGGGGTCACCCCATTTTTTGGGGTTTCTTGGGGGGGAAAATTTTTGCCGGGAAATCTGGTTTCCCTAGGGATGTCCCATCCCTCTCCCGGTATCCCGGAGTGCTTTGGGTTCTTTTGGGCAGGGGGTGTATCTCGGGGAAGCCCCTTTGGGATTCCGGGGGTGGTGGCAAGGGAGTTAGTTTGGGCGGATATCCGGCCGCCCCTCTTTTGTCCACCGAGGTAGCTGGGCAATGGGGTTGCTACCCCCCAGTTGCGGGTTACTGGCATGAAGGGTAGGGTATGGCACGGTTCCATGCGCATCCCCTATACGGTGTCGATCCTTTTGGGGGCGGGGAGGGAGATTTCGGGCCCTTTCTTCCCTCCAGGAACTATCCCTCCCCGGTCCCCCCTTTTTTTTTCTTTTTTTTTTTTTTTTTCCCCCTTTTTTCCCCTTTCTTTTTTTTCTTAAAACAAAAAGAAAAAATTAACCTAACCTGCAGCCCGTCCATAAACCCTTTTAACCCCCGGGGCCCCCTTTTTTAAACCCCGCCCCCCGTTCTACCCCCCCCGTTTTGGGGCCACTCTTCAGACTTCCTCAGCCTCTGACCTTTTTCCGGGCGTTCCTCACCTCTTCAGGTACTAGGGCCTCGCTGACTCCTTCGTTTTATCCCCTTTTCGCTTCCCGGGACTAGCTTCCGGGCCTTCCCTCAGGGTGCGGAATTTTCAAATCCCCGACCCTTTCCACTCGGACCAACTCGGGTCCCACCCTAAACGTCAACGACAATTACCTGCTGATGATACTTCTCCACCTTCAACCTTCTCGTTCTTCTCAAAAAAAGATCGACACGTCCTTCACTATTTTTCCACGCTCATTTCAGACTAAAACAGGGGACTAAATTTTTCATTTTTCGCCCAACTTCCCTCTACTGCCTTCTTTCTGACCAAGTATTGGCAAGGCATCCTACCCATTTTGGTAAAGATATTTTTTTTCAGCTCTTAAGAGCGGTACGCGCTCATTACCGTACAAATGCTCCCCAGCTCTTGACTCTCCGTTTTTTCCCATTAGATACTTTTTTCCTGTCACCCTTAAAAAACCATTCCTAAATTTTGGTGGTACCGTTATTCTGCCCCATACCTATTCAACAAAATTTCCCAAACATGGGGCCCCGACATTCTAAAAACAGCTGGAACTCCAAGATCCCCAATCCTCAAGGGTAGCACTTACTTTTCTTCCTGCCCGGGGGCGGAGACGATACCCTAGAAGTGGGGTCGTTTAAAAATTTTTTACAGCCGAAACTCCCCCCCTCATTTAATAGCAGGACATCGGGTTTCAAGTTCGAAAGGTGACCCTACACCCCAAAAGTGAGAAATTGCTGGCGATTTGGCCATCCAGCAAATATTCAGATCTACGCCCAATGCCCATCGTGGTCCGATACCATTCAATACGTCTTGCAATCGATCCCCTCTTGCCTTTAAAGTATGAGGCTCACCCTTGTACTCCGCCCTTGCAGGGGTTTTAACGGCGGGGAAAACCTTACCTCAAAGAGACAGAAGGCCCCCCTTTTGCCATGGCAGTTTCTCATCTCCGCCTCCAAGGAGACCCCCACTGTTTCTTTTTCCGTGTTCAAAAAAGTCCCCCCCCCTTCTGGTATCCATCTTCCCAAAAACCCACCCTGTGGTTACCTCTCCCAAATCACTTTCCCGTATCAAAACCTTTTGCTGTCCTCGGCTCAGACGTCCCCACTTCAACGCCTAGTCTAATCTCGCTTCTTTTGGGTTTTCTCTTACAACCTCAGTATCACGAGACCTCGACGACACCTCTTCCAATCGTCCCCTACTTTTTCAAAAAATCAAAAAAAAAAAAACAAACCCCCCCCCCCCCCCCCCCCCCCCCCCCCCAAAAGGCGGGTACCCTCCTCCCAAATTCCCTTCCTCCCCTTTTCCCTCCCGTTTCTTCCCTTCCCCTCCCACCTGCTCTTCGTTTGATTTCCCTCCTCCCCCTTTGCCCCCCCCCCTTGGGGTTTCCCTCCAATTTTTTTCCTCCCCCCCCATCCCAAATTTTCCCTGCTCTCTGTTTCCCCTTTGGGAAAACCTTTTCCCAAAATTCCTTCCACCCCTTCCCCCCCCCCTCTGCCCATCGCCCAATCCCTTTTTAACCCCCTTTTCCTTCCCTTAACATTTTTTTATGTCCCATTGGGGCTTTTTTTAATTTTCCGAAACCCTTAGCCATTTCGAATTATTGCCCCAAGGCCAAATAATAACTGGCCCCCTTCGGGTCTTCTTTCTCCCCATTTGCCCCTTTTTTTCTTACAGGGCCCTTCCTTCCTGTTTTTTCCACTCTCGGGTTAAAAATTTTTACTTCAGTCCCCTTTTTGGGGAAACCATTAAACCCCTTTTTCCCGACTTTTCCTTCCATCACCTTTTTTTACCGTGAAAACGGGGCCCTCAAAGGGGTAATCGTTTTTTTTTTTCCCTTTGGGTTATCTTCCCCCTTTGCCCTTTGTTTGCTTACCGACCAAAAAACTTTCTGGGGATTTTTCCCAATTTCCCCCTTAGGCCCCAAAATTTTCCCTTTTTAAGACTTTTCCCCGAACCCCCCTTTTTAAAAAAAATCCCCCCTTTTTCCCCCGACTATATTCCGTACTTCCCCGTTTGTTTCTCCCCGCATTTAAAAACGCGTTTCCCCACTTAATGGGGTATTTTCCCCTTTTTTTTAAATTTCCCCCTCTCGGCGGGAATTAAACGGAAAAAGGCCTTTTCCCCCCCCTTTTTTTTAAAGACCTTTTCCCTTTCCCCCGTGATTTTCCCAAAACCTTTTCCTCCTTTGGAGTCTCACTTACCCCAAATTCGGAGGCTTTTGCCCCCCCCTTTGTTTATAGTTAAACCCCATGGGGGGGTCCGGACTCCCCAACCTCCTTGATTTTCGAACCAGTTTTCCTTCTCCACGCAAAAGACTTCGGCGGTTTTCTCCCCCCCAACCCCCTTTCCCTTTACAGTTGGAAAAAAACAAAAAATTTTAAAAATTCTCCCCCCCTCCTTTCGCCCTTTTTGCAAAAACCCCGATGCCCAAAAAAATTGGAAATTGGACCTTTCTCAACCCCTTAAAAAACCCCCCTTTTTTCCTCAAAACCCAAGAGTTTTAAACCCTCTTTTCTTCTTCAAGAAAAACTTAAATTCCCTTTTCCCCTTCAAGAAACTGGAAGGCAACACTCTCACTTTTCGATCATCGGCAGCTGGCCCGAAAAAACATTATATTTGTTGCTACAACATTTACATCAGTCAGCCCTTGCATCCTATTCCCGCCTTACCTTATTTTGGTTTTACAAGGAGTTCTTCCACGCTGGGGAAATCTGCCATTGTTTCCTTTCCCCTTTTTTTTCCGCAAACCAGCCTACGGGAAACCCCTGAAACCTCCCCCTATGTCCCATTGCTCTTACCAGTGCAGTTTGCAAAGTAAAGGAACGTCTATAAATAACTTTTGGGGGGTTTTTAAACACACAACATCTCTCCATCGTCAATAGGCTTTCGAAGGAGTTCTACCCTAGACCCCTTACGCGCTTAGAAGTATGTTCGTAATGCCTTTCGAATCACCACTCAGTTTTGCCATATTTTTTTTTCCTTGGAAGGGGATATGACACAACTTGGAGGTATAATATTTTAGCCAACCCACTCCTTAGGCCTTTGAGGCAATCTACCCCCCTTCCTTAAAAACTTTTTTTAAATGACAGGCTTTTCCCTTTCGGGGGTTATAATTTTTCTCCCCGGCCCCTTTATCCAAGCGAAGTGTCCCCCAGGGTGTGTTCTGGCACAACACTTTTTCCCTTGCATTAATATTTTGGGCCCCTAGTCTTCCATCAAATATTTTCATCACTCTATTTGATGATTTTTGTATTGCCCTTTTCAGGCGCTGACTGTCCCTCCCACGTTTCTCCCAGCATGCAGTCGACCGTGTGTCCAATGGGCCACCCACATGGGGGTTTAAATTTTCCAGCACTAAAACCCACCAATCACTTTTAAAAGACGCTCGTCATCTCCGACATCCTTTGACCCATGGCTCCCGATCCCTGAACGTGATAATCAATTTTTTGGGCCTCCTCTTTGTCGAGGGTTTTCCCGGAAACCCCACATTACCCTTGAAACAACTTTCACAGCCGGGTGAACCTTTTAAAAAAACCCCTTTCCATCTTTTGTGGGGATGATCGTCGAACCCCCTTCACCTACATTCCCCCCCTTTTTTTATCGAACTTGATTAGGTGACCAAACTATTCAGCGGCTCTCCTGCTACTCTCTCAGCCTTAACCCCCTTCATCACCAAGATTAGTTTTGCCTGGGGCTTTTTCGCTCTTCCCCTGTCGAAAGCCTCTATGCAGAAGCGAACGTTCCATCCTTATCCGATCGCCGTGATCCCATTGCCTGCGTACATGTACGCTCCTTTTATCTCCCAATCCTTCCTTTATAGAATGGTCACTGATATTATAGAAAATTCTTTATTTTTTCGCCGCCCCTGCTTACCCCCGCCCTTCCTCTTCGCCCTTTATTCCTCCTTTTTCTTCTTTCAACTACCACCTTTTTTATGTACATGTAGCATCTCACTTTCCCTACCCCCTGGGAAGTTCCAGCTTTGAGTCTGTTCTTTTTCCCTCCCCTTTCTCAAAGCCCAAACTGTCACGGTCGCTTCCCCCTCCTTTTTTTTTCCATTTCACTCTCATTCTCAGCCATTGCGTGAACAATGGTCTAAATCTTCTGACGGGTAGGGTTCGCAGCAGTGTTTCCGGGAAACGTCGTACAAGGCATTTTCTTCTTCCAGTATTTTTTCTGCTGAATTATATGCCATCCTTACAGCCTATCCGTATTGCATTATGCCGTGTCATCATTTTTTGGGTTTCTCAGACTCCCCAGTGTTTTTCGGGGTATACAAAAATTTGATACACCCCACCCCTTAGTCCCCCGTATCCAACTTTGGCTAAAGCCGCATCTTTACTAAAACATAAAGAATGTTTTTTTTTGGGGTCCCCGGTCATGTTTACTACGGCAAAAGAACAGGGAGACACTGCTGCGGGTCAGCAGTACAGACCTACCAGTTTTTTAAGAGGTATTTCCCTGTACGGACTATTTTGCTGTAATACTTCCCACCTTTACACCCGTTGGGAAAACGTTGGTTACTATCCGGGAACAAACTTCAGTCTATTAAAACCAGTATAGGGTTTCGGCCGTCTTCTTTTTCACCAGTGTCGAGGTTTGGGGGACACTCTCTCCTCTTGCATTGGCCATACTCTCTTTCTCATGGAATCCATGGAGAGGCGTCTTTTCCCTCTCGTGAGAATTGCCAACTCCATTATCTTTAGCCACATTTTTGTTGGCTGCCCCTTTTTCAACGAGCACGCAAATTTACCCTGTCGTCGTCTTCCCCCCCCCCGCTGCCTCTCTTTTCCTTTCCCCTTTCGCTGATGGACCCCCCTTTTATCCGGGCTCTCTCATTGACTTTTTGACAACGACTACTTACTTCACAAATTTGAACTTTTTTAGCCCTTTCTACTTGTATCCTTGCTACCCTCTACCCCCACTTCCCCTGCCCCGCTGTTTTCCCGTAACCTGCTGATCATCCCCCTCCCTTCTGCCATCCAATTCCCCTTTCTTCCTTCCCTACCCTGCGCCTGTTAGCCCTTGGGGCTTAGCGCTTCTTTTTGATTATAATAAAAATTTTTGCACACAGCAAGGGGAAAACAGACTCAACTGTCAGATTTTTCCCCCCTTTCCCAAAGGGGGGAACCCCAAAAGGGGGGTTTCCCTTGATGCTTGGGGGGTCTTGATCTTTTTTTTTTCGGGCCTGTATGACCTTACAGTTAAAATTATTAACTTGGGGGAAAAAAAGTTTAAAGCTGAACTCAGCTGGTCACCTTGTGATTTTTTTTTCTTCCGTAGTATGCCTTTGTTCAGTGAATACGGGGGGGGGGGGAGGGAGTTTGGAATTGGTAAAAAAAGAAACCCCCCTTTCCCTTTGGTTTAAAGTATTTTTAAAGTTACAGCGGGGCCCCCTTTCCCCGGCTTTCCGCTAATAGGGTCTTTTTCAAATTATGAAAACTCGCTATACGGCTCCCCCACCTCTTTTTTAATATGGTACCGCGCCCCCCCCGTTTTTTACATTTTTCGTGAGTCAGTAAGCCTAAGTTTTCCCCCATTTTGTTGGAAACCCCCAAAATTTCAAAAGCTTTTAAAAATTATTTCATATTTTATATATACTCTGAAATTATACTTATTATACCTGACTTAAAAAAACTTACTACTGTGCGGCATGCAGTCACATTAAAATCATAAAATGTCTTATGTCTCCCAAAGTCATTTATAATGTGATAATCATCGAGTCTCATTTAAATTCGATATTACTTAAATACACATTTTCATTAAAATCTATGATATTTTTTTTTTTTTTTTTTTTTTTTTTTTTTTTTTTTTTTTCAAAATTTTATAATAAACCCCATACTAACATAAATGAAAAATAAAAACCCCCCAAAGAATAAATAAACTAAATATGGATTTGGGAGCAGACGACTTGCACAAGTGACGCCAATTAGAATGTGATAAAAATAATAATAATAATAATAACACCCCCGGCCTTAAAAAGTTTATATTAAATTAATATACACATTTTCATTAATTAATCCTGATATTTTTTCAAAATTATATAAAAACCATACATAACATAAAAAGATGAAAAAACACCCTCAATAGAATAAATAAACATAAATATGAGATGTGGTAGCCAGATAACTTGTACAATTATCCCAAAAATAACATTTTCTTAATCTAACATAAAGAAAATGTGTTCCCGGGGGTAACTGGAAAAAAAAAAAAATTTTTCCTTTCGTTGATGTAAGTAAGTTTTTTCAGGTATACACAAAACAGTTACATAGATTATCATAATAACATATGTGTAGAGAACCTAGGATAACCCAAAAAGTCGAGTGACTTAATTTTCCCTTTCCTTCATCAGAGCATCTTTCTTCCAAAAAGAGTTACATGAAAGGGAGTGTTCTTTATTTATTTTTTTCCTATCAATGTAAGACAACCCGTACACAAATTAACTTGACACAAACCCAAATGTACACTTTTTTACAAAACTCTACTTCTCATGCACTCATTTTTTTCTCTCATTTTTTTTGTTTTATTCATTTTTACTCCCCACCCAATTAAGACTACAAAAAATTTTAAGGTAATTTAAAGAGTGAAAAATGTATATAATTTTATCGCTCTGGATGCTTAAATTTAATAGAATATTAGTGTAGGTGGGGTTTGGGCCTGGTATGGGAGCCCGACTGCTACCATAATACTACACTTTATTTTTTACAATAAATACTATCTCCACCCATATTTAAGTAAGTAATGAGTGAACTGTATATACATTTTATCGCTCTGGGATCTTTTAAAAATCATAGAATTGTATGTGTGGGTGGGGTGGCCGGTATGTAGCCTGGGTGACTCCATACAGCCCCCACTTATTTTTCAAAAAAACTACTTTTTACCCTAGATTTAAAACAAAAATTTTAAGGTAATAATGATCATATGTGTTATTGTATTTTTTATTGTTTTTGATGCCTGGTTCTATTGCAACTTAATATAGTTAGTTAAACTTGTTATTAGTGTTTGTACCCCCCAGGAAGGGTTTCCCTTTATGTTGGTGAGGGGCTCTTGATTTGGGGAATTGGATCGTGCTCCGTTCCCCAATTAAGCCTAAACCTTCCCCCACCCCCCCCCCAGGCGCTGTATAAACCCCCGGGTTTAGCGCTTCCCCCTTGATTATAATAATAATAAAGTGTTTGTTGCATTTGTAAGTGGGGAAAAAAAAAGGTGTTCCACTTTACGGTGGTAGCCTGGAACCTAACCCCCTTAAGGGGGCCCTACTTATATACAATCTGTACTCTTTAAAAAACTTCTGACTTTGTAAATTGAATTTATTTAAAGGTTAAAGTCCCCCCAGGGAAGGTTTCCTTTAGTTGATAGGGGGTCTTTTTTAGGGGGTTGGATCTGTGCTCCTTCCCCCAATTTAAACCTGAATGCCTTCCACATTCCCCCCCCCCCCCCCCCCCCCTGCTGTATAATTTCCTGGTTTTGCGTTCCCCTTATTATAATAAAAGGTTTAAAAGTTTATAATTC
>NW_026474620.1:0-10642 GCF_026875155.1 Cherax quadricarinatus
AAAAAAAACAAAACACAAAATAACAAAAATAAGGAAACGCAAAAAAAACCACAAGCTAAACGACAAAAACACAGAAAACGACAAAATACAAAAAGAGGACAAAGAAACAAATACAAATAAATACAGTGAAACAAAATACACAAAAAAGTCAACAAAAATACAACAAAAGAAAACGAAAACAATAAAAAGAAAAAAAATATAAAGAAAAAAAAAACATCAAAAAATGGCAAAACCCCCCAAAAAAAGACACGCGAAACAAAACTCAAATAAAAACAAACATAAAAACGACACAAAAATGGACGTGGGGATAAACACAAATGTAACATTGCAGTAACAACATTGTTCCAGTGGTGTGTCGTTCATGGTCATGTGTTCACCCCAGCCATTTTCTCTTCAGAGTATCAGTTCATAATCGTTTCTTTACCAAGTTTCTGGCAGTTGTACCAGGTTCCAGGAGCCTTCGTTCAACACTTGAAGAATCAACATTTACGCCAACTGAAGCTAAGTCTCTCTGTAGATCTTTGCTGTTTTTTTCTTGGATTCTTTATAACTTATCACGATGTGTTTACTTAAACATCTTCCTGGAGGCGGCGCTCCAGTGTCGTCACTTCTCTTCAGAATCCCACCAACAGTTGACTTTCCTAGGTTTAATTTTTCGGCGTTCTTTCTGATACTCAAATCAACATTGTTTTCTAAGAGCTACGATACTTGCACGCTTCCTAGATGCAATATCCATCATAAATTTCGGCAGTAATTATGAAGTGATGGGGAGAATTTGTTGAAACAACACTCATGGAGCACGTTTGCAGGAATAGCCTTACGTAACAACAGCTGTTGTAGCACTGACGAGAGTCGCTGGGTAACACCACAACTGGATGGTTGACTGAAGTTGATAGAAAACTCTTCTGGAAAGAAAAGAAAACCCAGACTACATTAACTAAGCCCGAGACTAAGATATATTATGAAACCACAAAATTTACTCCTGTCCCAGTTAATTTGCCCACCATTGTATGTTTATATTGTATGTGCGTCTGTGTCTATCTTATATATTCTTACTTAAAAATAATAAATTACATTTGTCTTACATAATTACTTGGTCGTATTTTTCTGTAGATATAAAAACAATGGGAAGAAGTCGGTATCTTCCCCCATTCTTAGTGAGACCTGTCTGTTCTTGTAACATTGTTTGTTCTTCTAACAATCTAACATTGTTCTAACAAGCTAACATTGTTCTAACAAACTAACATTGTTCTAACAAACTAACATTGTTCTAACAAACTAACATTGTTCTAACTAACATAGAACAATGTTAGTTTTTAACAATTTTTTGAAAATGTTAGTTAGAACAATGTTAGTTTGTTAGAAAAATGTTAGTTTGTTAGAACATGTTAGTTTTTTAAAAACAATGTTAGTTTTTTAAAGAAAAATGTTGCTTGTGAAAAATTTTAGAACAATGTTAGTTAGAAAAAAGTTTAGTTTGTTAAAAACAATTTTAGTTGAACAATTTTAGTTTGTTAAAAACAATGTTTAGTTAGAACAATATTATTTGTTAGAAAAAACATTGTTCAAACAAACAACTTTGTTTAAAAAAACAAACATTGTTCAACAAACATAAACAATGTTAGTTTGTTAAAACAATGTTAGCAATGTTAGTTAGACAATGTTATTTTGTTAGAAAAATTTTAGTTTGTTAGAACAATGTTGGGCTTGTTAAAAAACTTTTTGAACTGTTATTTAGAAAAAAGTTAGTTTGTTAAACCAATGTTGTTAGAAAAATGTTAGTTTGTTAGAACAATGTTGTTAGAAAAAAAATTAGTTTGTTAGAACAAAAATTGTTCTAACAAACAACATTGTTCTAACAAACTAACAATTTTCTAACAAACAAACATTTTCTAACAACAACATTTTAAACTAACATTTTCTAACATTGTTCAAAACAAGCTAACATTGTTCTAACAAACAAAAAATGTTCTAACAAACTAAATTGTTCTAACAAACTAACATTTTCTAACAACATTGTTCTAACATTGTTCTAACAAGCAAAACATTGTTTAAAAACTAACAATGTTCAAACAAAACTAACATTGTCTAAAAAACTAACATTGTTCTAACTAAATTGTTCTACTTGTTCTAAAAGCTAACATTTTTCTAAAAACTAAAAATTTCTAACAAAAAAATTTTTCAAACAAACTAACATTGTTCTAACAACATTGTTCTAAATTTTTTAAAAAGTAACTTTGTTTAAAAAAACAAAACTTGTTCTAACAAACTAAATTGTTCTAACCAAACAACATTGTTCTAAAAAAAAATTTTTTTTTCAAACAAGCTAACTTGTTCTAACAAAAAAAACATTGTTCTAACAAACAACATTGTTTTTTCCTAAAAACTAACATTGTTCTAACAAACAACATTGTTTAACAAACTAACTTTGGGTTTTAAAAAACTAACATTGTTTTTCCTAAAAAACAAATTGTTTAACAAACTAACATTGTTTTAAAAAACTAACATTGTTTTTCCAAAAAAACTAACATTTTTTAAACAAACTAACTTTGTTTTAAAAACTACTTGTTTCAAAAAAAAATAACATTTTTTTCAAAAAAATTTCATTGTTTTTCCTAACAAAAAAACATTGTTCTAACAAATAACATTGTTCTAAAAAACTTGTTTTAACAAATAACTTTGTTCTAATACATTCCCAAACAAACTTGTTTCAAATTTAACTTTTTCTAACATTTTTAAAAAAATTGTTCAAACTTTGTTCTAACTAATTTTGTTCAAAATTTGTTTAACATTGTTTAACATTGTTCAAATTTAACACTGTTCTAACTAACTTGTTCTAATAACATTGTTTAATAACATTGTTCTAACATTGTTCTAAAAACATTGTTCTAACTAACATTTTTAAACAACATTGTTCTAATTTTGTTCAAAACTAACTTGTTGTAACTAACATTGTTGTAACTAACATTGTTCTAACATTTTCTAACATTGTTTTAACTAACTTTGTTCTAACTAACTTTGTTTAACTAACATTTTTTTTCAAAATGCATAAAAAAATATGTAAAAAATCCTGGGAAATCTTTTTTTTAAAGCCCCGGAGAATGATTTAGAGAACAGAGAGTGGGGAGGGGAGGAGAGGGAAGAAGAGGGGGGGGAAAAGAAGGGGGAAAAAGAAGAGTGTCACTGAGAGGTGTATTTGGCGACGGTAGTGTTGGGTATTTTAAAGTTTTACTTTTTAAAGGGCTCAGTTTTGTGTGTGTGTGTAGTTGTGTTACCCCCTATTTGACTCCTATTTGTGGTTTCAGGGGTCGAGTCACAGCCCGGCCCCGCCTCTTCGCTGATTGCTACTAGGTCTCCTCTTCCCCCGCCCCCTGAGCTTATCAAACCTGCCTTTTAAAACTTTGATGGTTCCCGCCTCCCCACGTCACTTTTAGTATTCCACGGGCCCGACTACTCTATGATGAAGAAAAAACTTCCAACATCCTTTGATTTATCTGGTCTTAATTTTCCCAATTTTTTACCTCTTGGTCTGTGTCCCATCTCTGGAACATCCCTCTTTGTCCACCTTGTTTTTCAGCGCAGTATTTTATATGCGTTATATTCTCCCCCTTTTATGAGTGTTATGTGTGTGTGTGTGTGGTGTAGGGGTGTTGTTGTGTGGTGTGTGTGTGTGGGTGTGTTACGTGTGTGGTGTGTGGTGTGGTGTGTGTGTGTGTGTGAATGTGTGGTGTGTGTGTTGTGTGTGTGTGTGTGTAGTGTGTGTGTTTATTGTGTGTGTTTTGTGTATGTGTGTGTGTTGTTGTGTGTGTTTGGTGTGTATGTGTGTGGTGTATATGTGTGTGTGTGTGTGTGTACTCACCTAGTTGTACTCACCTTTGGGGTTTTGCAGGGGTTTGAGTCCAAGCTCCTGGCCCCGCCTCTTCACTGTCACTACTAGGTCCCCTCCCTGAACCATGAGCTTTTCTACCTCGCTTAAAGTATGTATGGTTCCGCCTCCACTACATCGCTTCCAAACTATTCACTTCCTGACTACCTTGGCTGAAGAATTACTTCCAAACATCCCTTTGATTCATCTGTGTCTTCAGCTTCCAACTGTGTCCCTTGTGCTGTGTCCAGTCTCTGGAACATCCTGTCTTTGTTTCCCCCTTGTCAATTTTCCCCTCAGTATTTTGTAAGTCGTTATCATTTTTCCCCTATCTCTCCTGTCCTCCAGTGTCGTCAGGTTGATTTCCCTTAACTTCATCATAGGACACCTCTTAACCCTGGGACTATTCTTGTTGCAAACCCCTTTTCACTTTCTATGTATGTGTGATGTGTGTGTGTGTGTGTGTGTGTGTGTGGGTGTGTGTGTGTGAGTGTGTGTATGTGGGGGTGTGTATGTGTGTGGTGTGTGTGTGTGTTTGTATGTATTGTGTGTGTGGTGGTGTATGTGTGTGTGTGTATGTGTGTGTGTGTATGTTGTGTGTATGTTTTGTGTGTGTGTGTGTGTGGTGTGTGTGTATGTGTGTGTTGTGTGTGTGTGTATGTGTGTGTGTGTGTATAAAATATTTGTGTGTGTTGTTTTGTGGGGCGTATTATATTTTAAAAATATATTTATAATTTATATTAAAATATATATATATATATATATATTTATGTGTTTTGTTGTGTGTGTGTGTTGTGTATGTTACCATTTGCCCAGGACATGTCGATTAGACACTAGGCCTGTTTTTTGTTGGTGGTGTGTGTGTGTGTATGTTAAAATGTATGTAATGTGTGTGGTGTGGGGTATTTTGTGTGTGCATATATATATATATTATATATATATATATATATATTATATGTGTGGTGTGGTGTGTGTGTGTGTTGTGTGTGTGGTTTTGTGTGTGTGTGTGTGTGTGTGTTATTATATGTATGTGTGGCTAAACACAAAACTGTTATCAGCGCTCCACAGTTGAAAGTCGACAATCACACACACCACACACACCCACACACACACACCACACACCACACACCCCACACACATATACACAACACACATAACACAACAATGGCCACACACACATTCACACACACCCTGCACACACACACATGCACCCACACAACACACAAACCCACACCCACTATACACACACACACTTACACACACACCATGCAACCACACACATGCACCACACACAATGCACCACACCACACCACACCAACACACACACACCACACAACACACACACATAACACACACACATACACACACACATGCACACACACAATGCCCACACAAAACACATACATACCACCACATACACATACACGCAACGCACACACCACATACACACACACCACACAACACACACACACACATACCACATTCCCCACACACCCACACACATACACACACATACACCACCACACACACACACACACACACACACACAAAACACACAACACACACACACACACACCACATATATTATAATATATTTAAATATAAAATATATATATATATATTATATATATAATGCACACACACATATACACACACACAGCACAACTATAAAACACACACACAACACATACACAACACACATATAAAACACACACACACACACCCACACCACACACAAACACACACACACACACACACCAACCATATACACACAACACACCACATATATATTACACACACACACACACACACACATCCCACAACATATATATATACACACACACTCTCACACACATATACACACAACATACTACCCCGCTTTACAACCCCACATACACACATTCACACCACTACAGACACACACACAAACTCACACCACACACACAACAACACACACACACCACACACACACACCTAACCAAAAACCTTATGGCTGAGAAAGGAGTTTAAAATTTTTGGCCATACTCAAGAGTTAACAAATTACATGTAGTACAAAAATTTTTGTGAGCGTAACTTGGTGGATTTGTGAGCAAAAAGGTTGTTCGCTGAATTTTAATGAGAAAAACCAAAGGAGCAAAGGTCTTTTTCATTCCGCCTGTGGGGGGTAAATATTGGCATTTTTTGGTACTATGGGCGAGGCGGAAGTTTTCCCAGTTGCCCGGGAAATTCAATTACACACCAGGTAACACAACTCACCCCTGGCCCGGTACTCACCCTGCATTTGGGCTACACCTTCCTCCTCTTACAATACCTCCAGTCTTCACCCCACTCGTTTTTTCCCCCTTCTCGTTCTTTTCGTTTCTTTCTTTTTCTGGGAAACTCCCTCTTTCTCTCTCCTCTCTCTCTCTCTCTCTCTCTCTCTCTCTCTCTCTCTCTCTCTCTCTCATGAAAGAAGGGGACGTACATGTTGGCTACACGTATTTTCCACTTTGTCCCCCCCCTACTCTCCCTCACCTGACCCACCAATTGCCCTCGAAATTTCTTTAAACTTATCTGGAATGTCTTTCTCCGGATGACCTCATGGTGTTCGTTTGCTGTTTTAAAGACTTTTTGTATTTGCTTCTTGTTTTTCGGGTTAATGTCAGTCTTGAGCTAAATTTGTATTAAAGGGGAACCCCTCTGTGAAGCCTAGCAGGGGTTGTGTGAATGAGGGGTCCCTTAGCCCGGCAGGAGTGCAACACCCCCCGATAAAAAAAGCAGGGGCCCCAGAGTCCCCTGAAAAACAACAATATTGCCCGGGCCCAAGACTGTTCATTTTCCTTCCAGCTAATAAGGGGGTTACCAATACCCCCCTGGTAGCTCAAGAAGGCCTGGGGGCACCTAAAGTCAGTACCTGCCCAACCCGGGGGTGTGGTTCTACGTCAGCTTGCTTTGGGGGCCAGCGAAACAGCCGGGTTTGATAGCCCCTGATCCCCCATGAGGTCGGGTCCAAAGGGGGCTGGGGGGCGTTGACCCTAAAACCCCTCCCCGGTAACAAGGGTACCCACCTAGCTGAGGCTAGTTGAGCCTACTAGCTTCTTGTAATTAGCAAAACAAAACTCTGTTTTTTTTCCCCCTTTAAAGCAAGTGTTTGAAGCTGAAAGATGGTGGTGTGGAGGGCAGTTTTTTTTATATCAGTAGACGGTTACCAACATCCGGAAAGGGTAACTCCCAAATGGATGGTTGGTGACTGTGAAATGGAAACCTGATAAATTTTTTGCACTCGACGGAAATTCCCCATCTTTCTGCCTGCAAAGACTAAGATGACGGTAAACTGAATCCCATTACTTTCCTACGTTCCTTAATAGTTTTAAATCCTGTGATTTTTCTTTCCCAAACCCTGAGATCCCGGGTGTGTGTCCTGGCCCTGGGGAAGGAACTCGCCCCCACAGTGAGTGTATCTTTGTAAGTTGAAAACGACTTTTGGCCGTGTCTCCTTCCTGCACCTGAATAAACACACACTCAACCCTCAAATTTAATTACACCCTTTTGTTACTTTCATAATTATATATATATTAACATATAATATATATAATAATAAATATATTATATATTATTTATAAAATATATATTAAATATATAAGGAAAAAATCACAGCAAAATGCAGATTGCAAATAAGTAAAAAAAAAAAACAGGGAAATAGAAATAAAACCTGAGCCTTTATGTGTTTAACATCTTCAGAGAAAAGCAGTTACACACAACATATATTTACACCCGGGGCTATGACTGAACCCCTGCAAAAACCCCGATTAGGGAAAGCGCCGCGCGCCACATGCCACACACACACACAAACACCACACACACACACACAAACACACACAAACCACACAACACACACACACACACACACCACCCACCCACCATACCGATGAAAGAGGATTCAGAAACGAAAGGGAAAAAGGGGTGAAATGAAAAAGGAGGCAGAATAACCCAGGAAAAAAAGTGGAAGGACAAGCACACCCCCAGAAAAAACCTGCAAAAGGGCTCCAGCCACGAACCCCCAAGGGAACTGAACAAACCCAAAAACCACCCCCACCATCCCCTGTTTCCACCCCCCCCACACCAATTACGTATTGAGCAGAAGTTGAAGGTTGGTACACAAATGCAGATGGATTAACGAAAAAACATGAGGAAAAGCAAGAAAAATCAATGGAAGTCCCCCGACATCAACAGTTACAAGACAAACTCACGGGGACAAAAACGATGCAATCTTCCCCCCGGATACCGATCAGAGGAAAGAAGAAGGGCAAAAAGGGGGGGGGGGGTTGCTCTTCTAGTAAAAAAAAAAAAATGGGAAATTCGAAAAATGGAAGGGATGAGAGAGGGAGAAAGGATACATAGTAGGTCACTTCATCTGGGGAACACAAGGTGGTCATTGCAGTGATGTATAATCCACCACAGAACGCAGGAGGCCAAAAGAGGAACTGAAAAGAGCAACAGAGCAAAGGTGGACACACTTTCTGAGGTGGCAAGAAGAGCTCCTCCGCAGAAACCCAAAATTGCTGGGTTTTGGGGGATTTCAACCACAGGGGATTGATTGGGGAAAAACCCGGAGCCACATGGGGGTCCCGAACATGGAGACCAGGGGGTTTGGACGTGGGGCTGGGGAAAACCTATGCACCAACATGTTAAGGACACTACCAGAGTGAAGGGGGAGGAGAACCAGCAAGATTTTACCTTTTGTTACCCTGGGGAGTTCGACTTGCGGCATCACGTATGAATCCCAGAGCTAGCGAAAACTGGTTCTGTGCTTTGAAAACATAGTAGGCGCAAGTGGGGAGAGTAACGGAGTTGAATGGGGAAAAGCCTGCTATAAAAGAGGGGGACTAATAGGGGGTTTAAGAACTTCCCGCGGGAGGCCGGGGACAGAAACTGGCAGGAAAGCCATAAATGAAATGATGGAATATGTAACAACAAAAAGCAAGGAGGCAGTGGAAAGGTTTATTCCCAAGGGCAACAGTAACAACGGGAAGACCAGAACGAGCCCTGGTTTACCCGACGTGTAAGGAGGCAAAAACAAAGTGCAATAGAGAATGGAAAAAGTACAGAAGGCAGAGAACACACGAAATAGGGAGATCAGTCGCAGAGCCAGGAATGAGTATGCACAGGTAAGGAGGGAGGCCCAGCGACAGTATGAAAATGACATAGCATCGAGAATCAAGACTGACCCGAAACTGTTGTATAGCCACATCAGGAGGAAGACAATAGTCAAAGACCAGGTGATCAGATTAAGGACAGAAGGGGAAGAAACTCACAAGAAATGACCAGGAGGTATGTGAGGAGCTAAACAGGAGATTTAAGGAAGTTTTTACAGTAGAGACAGGAAGGGCTGTGGGAAGTCAGCACAGAAGGGAACATCAAGAGGGAATATACCACCAAGTGTTGGATGACATACGAACAACCGAGGAGGAGGTGAAGAAGCTGCTAAGTGACCTTAATACCTCAAAGGCGATGGGGACCGGACAACATCTCCCCATGGGTCCTTAGGAAGGAGCAGAGATTGCTGTGCGTGCCTCTAACCACAATCTTCAACACATCCCTTGAAACTGGGCAACTACCTGAGAAATGGAAGACAGCAAATGTAGTCCCCATATTTAAGAAAGGAAACAGAAACGAGGCGCTAAACTACAGACCTGTGTCTCTGACATGTATTGTGTGCAAAGTCATGGAGAAGATTATCAGGAGGAGAGTGGTCGAACACCTGGAACGGAACAAGACTATAAATGAAAACCAGCATGGGTTCATGGAAGGCAAATCTTGTATCACAAACCTCCTGGAGTTTTATGACAAGGTAACAGAAGTAAGACACGAGAGAGAGGGGGGTGGGTTGATTGCGTTTTCCTACACTGCAGGAAGGCCTTTGACACAGTTCCCCACAAGAGATTAGTGCAGAAGCTGGAGGATCAGGCGCATGTAACAGGGAGGGCACTGCAGTGGATCAGGGAATACCTGACAGGGAGGCAGCAACGACTCATGGTACGTGAAGAGGTATCACAGTGGGCGCCTGTGACGAGCGGGGTCCCACAGGGGTCAGTTCTAGGGACAGTGCTATTTTTGATATATGCGAACGACATGATGGAAGGAATAGACTCTGAAGTGTCCCTATTCGCAGATGATGTGAAGTTGATGAGAAGAATTAAATCGGATGAGGGTGAGGCAGGACTGCAAAGAGACCTGGACAGGCTGGACATGTGGTCCAGAAACTGGCTTCTCGAATTCAATCCTGCCAAATGCAAAGTCATGAAGATTTGGGAGGGGCAAAGAAGACCGCAGACAGAGTATAGGCTAGGTGGACAAAGACTACAGACCTCACTCAGGGAGAAAGACCTCGGGGTGACCATAACACCGAGCACGTCACCGGAGGCACACATCAACCAAATAATTGCTGCAGCATACGGGCGCCTGGCAAACCTGAGAATAGCGTTCCGATACCTTAATAAGGAATCGTTCAAGACACTGTACACTGTGTATGTTAGGCCCATACTGGAGTTTGCAGCACCAGTCTGGAACCCACACCTGGTCAAGCACGTCAAGAAGTTAAAGTACAAAGGTTTGCAACAAGGCTAGTCCCACAGCTCAAGGGAATGTCGTACGAGGAAAGGTTGAGGGAAATCGGACTGACGACACTGGAGGACAGAAGGGTCAGGGGAGACATGATAACGACATACAAGATACTGCGGGGAATAGACAAGGTGGACAGAGATAGGTGTTCCCGAGAGGGGAAACAGGAAAAAGGGG
>NW_026474621.1:0-10511 GCF_026875155.1 Cherax quadricarinatus
TAAATTAATTTTCTGTAATGAATTCCAAATTCTGGGGCCCATTATGTGCATAAAGATTTTACACAGTGTGATATGGACACATTTTAATTTATTGAATACCTCACTTTTACTTGATAGTATTTTCTCTTCCAGTCGTAATATTGATTAATTAATAATCCACTTGAATTATCATCTGCACAGTGCACCAGCAGATCATCTTCATATTCTGTGTAATATAATTTATATAATATACCTATTCTTTAATGATTCAAAATATAATTCTAAATTAGCCTTATTCACAGTTTCTTCTGCCATTAACTCCAGGAATTTTTTATAAACTCTGGTCACATAGCCTTTTTTTTCATTTAATGATGCCTTTATAGTCTTAATTCCCAACGATTTTCCCTGTGCATTAATTACATTACCTTCATTTATAGCTCTTTTATATATTAGATCCAATTAATGAATACTGGTGTAACAAATTACATAATGAGACTGGATATAATTTATTACAATATGCACCAAATATCCTAGCAAAATATTTCCTGGCTTAGCAAATTAATATATAATTATTATTATTATAATCAGAAAGAAGACAATTATCATATCTACCTCTAACTGGGCTTAGCAAATTAACAATTATAACAATTACAATCCTAGCCTCACTGGGCTTAGCAATTAATTTATATAATAATTACACAAATCCATTAATATTACAAATGTACAAGAAATACAATTCCAGCCCCACTGGACATGCAAATTTAATTAATTGTGGCAACTATAATCATCACACAAACACCATTAATTAATACAAATTTCAGTTATCTGTGAACCCAACAATCCATTACTTTCAACTAAATCATTAAATTAAATTTTCACTAACTACATCTCCAAGTTCGTTAGGACCAAAGGTTTATATGAATTATATTATTAGGAAAAAATACCTGCATGAGGCTTATAGGGTATAACCTGAATTATTACATGCAAGTAATTTGAGCGAGGTAAGTGGGACTTAGTCACAGTATGTCACAGAACTGTCACTCCCTCGATGCCCACTCCATAACCACTCTCACAAAAAGGTCACCTGAATTAAATTAATAATTACAATATTAACACCAGTTACTCTGGTAGATTAAAATTTTGTGGACTGTATGTTTTAGTTTACTTGCTGGTACACGAAGTATAACTGTTAGTACAATACATATAATAAAATGGTGTTATTTGAAAAGAAATTCGTATTACTACTTACCACAGCAAAAACCAGCTGTACAAATTATCGCTCAGTCTTCTGCCAGACAACAAACTCCCTCAATCTTCTAAAGCCTAAACATACTTAATACACAAAATTCACTCATACTACTGTGCATGCTACATATATAGGACACTAACTCTAATATCAATCCTGGCCTGAATCTCTTTCAAGGTGAGTTGCATCAGAACACATAGATAGGAGTACGAACGAACAAACGAAGACGACCAGAGCTGTCGTAAGATGGGAAGGAAGAAGAATGAGGAAAGATGGAAATACTGGAAAAGGATGGGAAGGAGGAGGAGAGGAGGAAAATAGGCAAGTGGCCCAACCACTTTGGTGCATGTGGTACAGATGTACGGTAGGCGGAGATGCAGAGGGATGAAGGACGTCGGTATTTGGCTCTCAAGGAGGGGATGGCGAAGGCGGTGGCAGTAGAGTCCGGGAAGGTCAGAAGGCAGCAAGCAATGATGGTCGGCGGGAGGCTTGTTAAATTATTGTCCCAGAACGAACAGACAAGAACTTCGATCTTGTGAGATGGACGAGTCTAAACGTGAGGTCGGGGTCTACCCCAGGATCAATATGTAAAGTAAAAGGACACAAGTGCAACTAATGTGACATTTTTATTGTGGCAACGTTTCGCTCTCCAGGAGCTTTGTAACGGCTTGACAAAGCTCCTGGAGAGCGAAACGTTGCCACAATAAAAATGTCATATTAGTTGCACTTGTGTCCTTTTACTTTACACGGATTAATTCGTCAGTTGTGGTAGTGTGTGGCAGTACAGGTGAACTTAGCAGTCCTATCCTTAAGGAGGCGGACGATGACCTTGGCAACCAGTTCATCAGGGAACTGACGAGTGGTATAGAAAGTGACTCCAGGTATCGAGAGGTGTGGAAGGTCAGCATGAGAGTTAGAGGCAGGCGAAGTCGTTAATTAATTGGACAGTTGCAGTGGTCTTGGAAGCCGACTACGTTGCTTGGTTCTTGGCAGAGGGGGCGGCTGGCGTCGGAGGAAGTTTCTCTTGGTAGGGGGTGGTTGAGGCACGAGGAGCAGCGAGGGCTGTGATTGGTTCCTGCGCAGTGGTGGTGGCTGGAGGAGGAGGTGGTCTCTCATTGGTGGATTTTGAAGTAGAGCAGGTGGCGACTGCAGACAGCATATCTTGCAAGTCATCTGGTGCCTCGAAGCTGACGATGTTGGGAATTATCTTCAAAATATCAGCTGAAGAAGGACTAGTAGAGAAGTTGAATAGTAGCAGATTGTTGAGGGCAAGAACTTCATTCATAGATATGTTGAAACAACCCGGGTTTCCCGCATTTCGCATGTGTGTATACATCATGCAGTGGTAGAATTTTGTTGAAATATCATCTGGTAGAGGAGAGGCTGTGGGTGGTGGAGGCTGCTGAGTGGCTTGTAGAATCTTGGTGGTGGTCGATTGTAACTTAGTTATAGCAGCATAAGTAGAAGAACTTCCTGTAGTCTTCTTCAGGTCTTTTCCTTTAGTTTCTTTGTAAGGATCTTCTTACGAACAGGACACTTGGCTGCCAGAGTATGGTGGTCACTCTTACAGTTGATATAGGTGGGAGCAGCAGTAGAGGTGCAGGAACGAAAGTCGTGACCTTCAGATCCACAGGTGGAACAGATCTTCTTGTTCTTCACATGGCAGTCGGCAGCTGAATGATTGTAGGAGAGCATGTCCAACAAGGTTTTACATGATTTAAACGTTCTGTTTCAATTTGACGATTGTTGATAAAGTAGTAGAAGATGGCCAGGCCATCAGACAATGCTCTGGTGCCATGGTGACGTCCAGAAACGTGACCTTGAGCATCGAGGAAGCGTTGGGGATCTTCACAACAGAGTCAATCTTGGCCCAGGTGTTCAGGTCTTCAAGTGATGACTTAATATCCTCGGTAGACATGTTCGTGATTAGCCTATCAAGGCTAGCATATAAGGTGAGGTGGGGATGGTAAAGCCATGGTCGTCTAATATCTTCAGTGCAGCAGGCATGAGTACCTTGTCTGCTTCTTCATCATCAAGAAAGCTGACGAGGAAAGCTTCTTTCAGAGAATTAATGTTTGAGAATTTAACTCTCAGATTAGACTTCAGAGAGGATGCAAGTTCAAGCTTCGTGGCGTCGTTGGTGACAGCAGTCTTGGGTTTAATCCTCACACGATGAGACATCGTGGGGATGGTAGAGGTTCCCCTCCCCAACGGTGATCGTAGGAAGACTGGTTGAGAAGAGCAGGAACGTCTGTGACCGTACAGGACGAAGTCTACAGAGCGAATCTCGTGAATCTGTGAATGGTTTTCTGTGAATCTAAATCGGGAAAATCGAATGTGTCCATAGGAGTAATACCAGGCAAAAAACCTCTCTGATATTCCTTGAATCCGACTCAAACTTGGGAAAATCTCAATGTGCAATAACGGACCTACAATCTGGAACTTTCTTTTAATACTCCCGAGTCACTCAATGCTACTGTAAAAAAATCTCCTTTCCTTTTGTAATCCTAGCAACAATTTAATATACTTAATAATTCTTT
The DNA here is from genome assembly GCF_026875155.1 of Cherax quadricarinatus. Lineage (NCBI taxonomy): Eukaryota > Metazoa > Arthropoda > Malacostraca > Decapoda > Parastacidae > Cherax > Cherax quadricarinatus. The sequence continues at coordinate 3,766 of NW_026474621.1, forward strand.
AATCTGGTATTGTCTCCATCATTTCTTCAACTTATGTACTTAGGTTCATCATTAATAATAATTAATTATAATATTTCTTTGAGTTACTAAATACCTCAAATATTAAAAACTATGTATTCATATTGTCATATAAGTGTTTTCATAAGTTAGTTTTAAGGCTGTCCGAAATACCTGGCATATTAAGGGCTTTCTATTGTAATATATTCTGTACTAGACCTCACAAAACTAATGTTTGTTTTAACTACATCACGATACTCATCACATTTGTAAATCATCGACATAAGAATAACTTTTTGAGCGTAAATGCAGCGAATGATCTATATAAAACACTGACAATAATGAGAAGGAAATAAAACTCAGAAGAGAATTCAACAGCTCAAGACTCAGAGAAGCAGCAGGTTTACTAACAGCATAAAGCAGCATAAAGCAGCATCGAGTATAATAAAGAAAGTCAAGATGAAGTAACAAGGAATGTAAACTTTGACCACTTTTATTTTATTGAATGTTATGAAGAAACATTACAACAACAACAACAACACCAACAACACGTTACAAACATCAGTTTCAGGATCATTTTCTGAATCACAAAAAGCAACATCCAGAAACAAACACGCTGGTATTCGTGTTATGACGAACATAAAAGAATTAGATAAGTACATGGCATTGATGTTGTTGACTAAAGAAGAAAATTCACTAGAATGGTAGAGATATAAGATGATAATTCTTCCATCTTAAGCAACCTAGCCAGTAAATATCAGAGTTCACATTCTTCAAGAGAGAGTGAAAGAATGTTCAGCACTGGAGGAACATCTGCTGTTCTCAGAGGAACAATTTAACTTCCGTAAATGGGTAAAAGTTGTTATTTCTCAAGTTGAGTTTGAGAATGTTTAGGTATCCTTAATTAATGGGACACTTTCAAGAGTTTACCTGAAAATTTCGTTTTTCTTCTTCCTTCTTTTAAATTTTATTTTGCGGATAACGTAAAAACGCCTAGTCAAAGTAACTTCAAAATTTTTAACACATATATAAAGAAAAGAGGAATAAATTCAATGAATAATTAACATGTTCACGTGTCCTATGTTCAAAATTATTGAATCAATTACCAGAATCCTGGAGTGACTCATAACTTCAGAACCCTCAATGTCAGGATTTCAAACCTTCAAAATAGTTTAAAAAAAAAAAATGACAGTCAGATGGAAATTCAGATGTGTAGGAGCAGATTTGACATCTCGTCAGTGGAGCAGTGCCGCGTGCCTCGTTGTGCTCCGGGTTTTCTCGTGTTTTCACGGTCGCTCTTACGTGCTGGAACATTAATTTGTGCCATCAATCCTATACGATACATCCCTCTAGCGCCTGGAACCAATCTTGGGCGGAAAACATTATATACTGAGTCAAAAAATGAGAATTAGTGTGCACTACCTAGCAGAGTTTACTGCCAGAGGGGAATTATAGGCCTGTGTTCCGTGTGCAAAATAATAATAATAGAACTTTTCTTTGTCAGAGGAAAGAAAGTCTCCCTGATAACATTGTGTATACATAGTGTATAGTGTATACTACAGTGGCTCCCTAGTATATAGATGATAAAGGCTAAAGTGCCATTTGAAAACAGGTGAATTTGTAAATGAAGTGATAAGCCTATAGAGGCAGGTCCAGAAGTCGCCAGAATCTTACCACAGTGGTCAGCTGTTTTAATAATCTTTCTGGCTTGCTAGTGTACTCGCATATAATCTAGTGATACCAGTGAATAGCAGAATGCAGTGTTGTAGTAGCAACTAACCAGTATTATAATGGTACTTAGTGGAGTGGAGTGACTTTCATTAGTTTCTTTTTTCTTGAAATACCAGACGTATACTGTGAATTTCATATAACCTGTAGTTACCAGCGGTCGCAATATACACAACGAGAAGCAATTATTACTACAGAAAAAGCGTCCTTCCTCCAAAATTTCCACCAGTCAACTATAGTGATAATATAGCATTTATTGTGGTGGAGACGAAAAAAAACTAGAAAAGCTAGATACAGCGATTGATAAACAAGGGTTGAGGCTCGACCGTTCGTCACTGTAGGAGCTGCCAGAAATCACCGGCTCTTCAACACGCAAGTTATACTTTTGTATCAATCAAATCACATATTACTCGGGTAGATAATTTCAAGTAGATCCTTCATGTGTTAGCCCAAATCACCGACTAGTATGTTTTAAATAAGTGACCCACTGATCAGATCAGATCGAATGGTCCGAACCCTCGACTGGTCCGAACCCTTGATGGTCCGAACCCTTGACTGGTTTCAAACGGATTCGTTGGACAATCAAGCAGACTGTAAACGGATGGGGTTGTAGGCACCCTTATCAAACACAAACAATAAATATAAATCAGGAACGTACACGGTAAGCTGTCCAATTAGTTAGAAATAGAAATACAAATAGCTAGAGCTTCATTTAAGGAGGTTATTAATAGAGTATTCAAGAGGTTGCTAGTAGAATTACAGTAAATCAACCACACAAATCATTATGAAGCTGTGTGTAGTCTGCAGTCAATCAAACAAACGGGCTTCCACATGGATAAATTGTCATTTTTGTGGAAATTGGTGTCACGCCCCTTGCAGATATCCAAGAACTAGCTACAAGCAGTATTAAAACAGGGAAGTGTTTTTGGGTATGCCCAAATGAGGAAAATCTGTGGACTAAAATCACAAGGGTATTAAAAGAGGATAACATCAAAGCTGCTTTCATAGACAACCTGGAAGCTTTCTACAACAGATGGGAACATAAAAAGTCTGGGCTGAATGGTACTGCCCTTAATACTGGCCATGTAGTCAGAAACTGTAAGGCTGGAGGTGATGTCCTGGTAGTCAGTAAATGTGGGGCTGATAGTGCTGTCCTGGGAGACAGTAATGGTGAAGCTGGAGGTGCTGTCCTGGGAGACAGTAATGGTGAAGCTGGAGGTGCTGTCCTGGGAGACAGTAATGGTGAAGCTGGAGGTGCTGTCCTGGGAGACAGTAATGGTGAAGCTGGAGATTTTGTCCAGGTAGTCGGGAATTATACGCAGGAAGGAATACATAAATGACCTCATAGGGGACAGGAGCCGTAGTGGGGAAACAAGTGTAGTCAAAGATAAGATAAAACCAATATTGCAAACTAGAAATACCACAGGAAATAGCAAACAAGAGGACTCCACTAGCTATAGTGAGGATATATTACCAAAAACAACTGGTGGGAGCTCCATTGTTGGTGCTAGGGAGGATAGAAATAAGACAGGTAAACATGCACCAACAGGGAATACAGTCACAGAAACCCAAGGCAAACGGAAACCAAGCCTGTGCACATACTATGCACTTGGTATCTGCAGACATGGGAAATCTGGAAAAACAGACGGGACATGCAACTATGGCCACCCTAGAAAATGCCATGCCCATATGACAACAGGAAAATGCAAACTCCTTCCTGTAAGCTTTTTTTAACCCTGAAATGTGTACCTCTTCAGTACAGGAAAGACTGTGCTATAACTTAAATGCCAGGCACACCATCTAAAGGGTACAAAAAGATACAAAACATCCAGGCCATGGGAAAACCTGGGTAGCCACAGCCACTCAAGAGGGAGAGGTTTTTTAGTGCCAGGAAGGAAAAAAAACTGGCAGGAAATGGCAGAAATCGTACACCAAATCCAGTCATTCCTGGAGTGGAACCACAGTCGATGGCCACCACTCCAAACCAACAGATACAGATACTAATGCCGGAAAAAAATCCCCCCCCAGTACCAACAATACCACCAGTCCGATGACATTCTTCTTTGCAAATATACAGGGTCTAAAGCCAACAACAAACAACAAAATACCTTTCATCCCTGGACTGCTTGCAGAGGCAAAGGCAATGTTTCGCGGCTTTCACTGAGACCCACATAAAGGATCACTTGGACAACGAAATATGGATCCCAGGTTACAACCTATACAGATGTGACAGAGTGAACAGGCAAAAGGGGGGGGGGGGGGGGGGGGGGGTTGGCCTGTACATTGCAGAGTCATTGTTTGCACAAAAACTGCTAAATCCTAAAATTTGGTAGAAAAAGTTTTAGCAGTAAAGGTCGGAACCAAAACCTAGTCATTGTGGTATCTTCAAACCCGGACAACATCCCAAAATTCCGGAACAGCGTTAAAAATTGACCCTGTCGGGAAAAAACTTCCAGCCCTGCACCCAACATCTTGCCCTGGGGGATTTCAACTTTAAGGCACCTAAATGGAGGAATATAGCAAATAATTTGTTGCAGTAATAACACCAGGGGGGAGCTCTGATAAAACACACTCACACGACTTTAAAAATCTCGCACAAAATTCAATTTAAAACCAGCAAAAATAGAGCCTACTAGCTGGAAAATACCTAACCTCTTCACAACAATATGATCTGATAAGAAATTCCCCATACAAAAAAAATTTTAAACTCAATCACAGCAAAAATTGAGGTTCAGACATGTTCGTGGAGCCCCAGCCGACCTAATGAGACTAGTCCGGGGACATTCACCAAAATTCAACTTCAATAACAAAAAATAAAGTGGGACCAAGTAAACCAAGTCCCCGATATAAGTTGGGAAGAATAAAGCACCACAGACCCCAAGTATCCCAAAACAATTAACTTGGGGCACTCGATGTATGCAAAAGGCTTTTTCCCCTCTAAGAAAAAGGAGGAGTAGAGAAAATTGAAAGAGACAGGCGCTCCCTTTACAGGCGAGGAAAAAAATAACAGAGCCTAAAAAGGTAATATTTCTGAAAGCTAGGGGACACGGGTCAAAAAAATAGCAAGCATGAACTCGGCTAAAGGAAAATTTAAGGGTGGGAATCGCGGAAAGAACTAAAAGCCAAAAAGAAATCGAAAGAAACCCAAAGTTTTTCCTTCTCCTATGCCAAATAAAAGTCGAAAACAACATCCGTATTGGGCCCCTACTTAAACAAGATGGTCCTACACAGATGACGAAAGGGAAAAAGAGTGAGCTACTAAGTCCCAAATATGTCAGTTTTTTACAAGCACAAACCAGACTGAGAGTCGAAGATAAAATAAATTTTTTTTATGAGAAAGCCACAAAATTTGGTAACACAAGCCAAACCATGTTACCTGCGCCAAAGACTTCAAAAGGGCGAAAATACTGCCCAGGCACTCTCCCCCCGGGCCAGACTCATGGAACTCCGTGTTCATCAAGAATGCAAGAACCCCCTATCACGACCCTTTTCCATCCTATAGGGGAGCAAGGACACGGGGGTCGTCCCACAGTACTAAAAACAACAAAAAAAGCCCCCTCCACAAAGGGGGCTAAAGCAACAGCAAAAAAACTACGACCGTAGCACAAAAACCCCCATATCAAAAAAATTTTTGAAGGCCTAGAAACCCACATTACAAAACCCCGGGGGCAACATGGGTTTTAAAACAGGTCGCTCCTGTCGTCCAACTTTTGAATCCTCGACAAGGCCAAATGCACTGAAGATAAAAAGAATGCGATAAAAATTATACAGACTTTTCAAAAACCTTCGACAAGGGACCAGGCGTAATGCGCACAAAAATGCTGCTAAAGGAATAAAAGGAAAAGTCGGTCGATGGATCATAATTTCCCACTAAAAAAACCAGAGAGTAGCGTCAACAGAGTAAATCAAGGGAGCACGGTGAAAAGCTCTGTTCCACAAGGGACAGACTCGCCCCAACTTTTTCCTCATCCCCCATATCCGACATAGAAAAGGGGTCAGCCACGCACCGTGTCTTCCTTTGCAATGACCCCAATCTGCATACAATTCTTCCATTCAACACTGCAAGGCTCCAGGCGGACATCAACCGAAAAATTTTTGGGGGTGCAGAAAACAATATGAAGTTCAAAAGATGAGAAATTTTAAATTACTCAGATATGGAAACACGAGGAAATTAATCCTCAAGTACAAAACAAATTTGGCACAAAATGAGCGAAAACCCAATCAAAACCGGGTGATATGTCGGAGGATCTCACCTTCAAGGACCATAACATTTTATCAACGCTCTGCTAAAAAAATGACAGGAGGTAATGAAACCCTTTAAAAAACGGGGGCCAAGCCCTGATGACATCTTCAGTCACTTGTTCTATCTAGGCCCGGAATATTGCTGCACACTAACAGCAAACCTTTTAAGGGGAGGGGAAATTTCTGACCTAGAAAATTACAGAAAACCTTCCGGGGCGCATAAAGGAAAAAAACACCCCAATTATGGGACGCTTGAGTCCTAACCTGTATTTCCTGGAACCAAAGGGGGGGAGATACATTTTATCACCGGAAATCCTAGAGGGGACAGTACCCAACTTGACACAAAATCACTCACACGAAAAACAAAAGACTTGGCAGCGATGCAACATCCCCCCCCCTAAAAGCAGGGGGTCACTAGCACTTAAAAAACCTACAATAAGTGTCAGGGGCCCGGACTGTTTTAAAACTGCCTCCCACTACATAAGGGGGGTTACCAACAACCCCCGGGGCTTCAAGCTGGCACTGGGCAAGACCCAAAATCGGTTCTGACCACCGGGGTTTTGGGCCTACGTTGGTTTGCGGCAGCCAGCAGCAACAGCCTGGGGTTTATCAGGCTCTAATCCCCCGGGGCCTGGTCACAGACCGGCCGCGGGGGGGTTGACCCCCGGGAAATCCTTTTAGGGAAACCCAGGGATAGCCCCCGGCTTATCGCTTTTTTTTTGATTATAATAATAATATAAAATAATGGGAAATATTTTTCCGTTATATAAAAATTTTTT
>NW_026474622.1:2500-10887 GCF_026875155.1 Cherax quadricarinatus
TAGCTCCTGGCCCCGCCTCTTCACCGGTTGCTACTAGGCCCTCTCTCTCCCCGCTCCATGAGCTTTATCAAACCTCGTCTTAAAACTGTGTATGGTTCCTGCCTCCACTACGTCATTTTCTAGGCTATTCCACTGCCTTACAACTCTAGACTGAAGAAATACTTCCTACTATCTCTCTGACTCATTTGTGTCTTCACTTCCAATTGTGGCCTCTTGTTTCTGTGTCCCCTCCCTGGAACATCCTGTCTTTGTCCACCTTGCCCTATTCCACGCAGTATTTTATATGTCGTTATCATGTCCCCCATGACCCTCCTGTCCTCCAGTGTCGTCAGGCCGATTTCCCTTAATCTTTCTTCATAGGACATTCCCTTAGCTCTGGAACTAACCTTGTCACAAACCTTTGTACTTTCTCTAGTTTCTTGACTGTTTTAAATCAAGTGCGGGTTCCAAACAGGTGCTGCATACTCCAGTATGGGCCTGACATACACGGTGTACAGTGTCTTGAATGATTCCTTACTAAGGTATCGGAATGCTGTTCTCAGGTTTGCCAGGCGCCCATATGCTGCAGCAGTTATCTGATTGATGTGTGCTTCCGGAGACATGCTCGTGTTATACTCACCCCAAGATCTTTCTCCTTGAGTGAGGTTTGCATTTCTTTGGCCACCTAGCCTATACTCTGTCTGTGGTCTTCTGTGCCCCTCCCCCATCTTCATGACTTTGCTTTTTGGCAGGATTAAATTCGAGAAGCCTTTTTGCTGGACCAGGTGTCCAGTCTGTCCAGGTCTCTTTGAAGTCCTGCCTGGTCCTCATCAGATTTAATTCTCCTCATTAACTTCACATCATCTGCAAACAGGGACACTTCTGAGTCTAACCCTTCCGTCATGTCGTTCACATATACCAAAAATAGCACTGGTCCTAGGACCGACCCCTGTGGGACCCCGCTCGTCACAGGTGCCCACTGTGATACATCATTACGTCCCATGACCGTTGTTGCCTCCCTGTCAAGTATTCCTGATCCATTGCAGTGCCCTTCCTGTTATATGCGCCTGATGCTCTAGCTTCTGCACTAATCTCTTGTGAGGAACTGTGTCAAAGGCCTTCTTGCAGTCCAAGAAGATGCAATCAACCCACCCCTCTCTCTCTTGTCTTACTTCTGTTATTTTATCATAAAACTCCAGAAGGTTTGTGACACAGGATTTGCCTTCCGTGAATCCGTGCTGTGTGTGTGGTGTGGTGTGTGTGTGTGTGTGTGTGTGTGTGTGGTGTGTGTGTGTGTGTGTGTGTGTGTGTGTGTGTGTGTGTGTGTGTGACTCAACAATCAATATTTGCACCAATAACTCACTACAGTTGTGACTGGGTGTGGAAGTGTGAATTGCTCATTACTCTAAAAATTTGTTCATGATTGTAGCCATGTATAAACGCAAGTAACCATTCTTACAGTATTCATTACCTTTGTAACTTGTGAGTTCATTACCTTGTACCTAGTTCAGCCATCAAAACTTTGGGGCCCAGTCTCTGGACCCATTGTGTACCTCTATAATCTGTAAATACCTTTGTAACTTGTCATGATTGTGACTAGACCTACCTGGAGTTCATTACCTTTGTAAATTGTGAGTTCATTACCTTTGTAAATTGTGAATTCATTACCTCTGTAACTTGCTCAGCCATAAAAACTTTGAGGCCCAGTCCCTGGACCCATTATGTACCTCTGTAATCTTTTGACTACCGCCCACAGGATGGGTATGGGGTGCAAAATAAACATATTAAACTAACTTGAAAGGTGCTGTTAGTGTGCAGCAATATTCCAGCCTAGATAGAACAAGTGACCTGAAGAGTGTCATCATGGGCTTGGCCTCCCTAGTTTTGTAGGTTCTCATTATCCATCCTGTCATTTTTCTAGCAGATGCAATTGATACAATGTTATGGTCCTTGAAGGTGAGATCCTCCGACATGATCACTCCCAGGTCTTTGACGTTGGTGTTTCGCTCTATTTTGTGGCCAGAATTTGTTTTGCACATTGATGAAGATTTAATTTCCTCCTGTTTACCATATCTGAGTAATTGAAATTTCTCATCGTTGAACTTCATATTGTTTTCTGCAGCCCACTGAAAGATTCGGTTGATGTCCGCCTGGAGCCTTGCAGTGTCTGCAATGGAAGACCTGTCATGCAGATTCGGGTGTCATCTGCAAAGGGAAGACACGGTTCTGTGGCTGACATCCTTGTCTATGTCGGATATGGGATTAGGAACAAGAGGGAGCGAGTAACTGTCCTTGTGGAACAGAGCTTTTCACCGTAAACTGCCTCGGACTTTACTCTGTTTACGACTACCTCCCTTTTTTCTGTTAGTGAGGAAATATAGATCCATTGACCGAAATTTCCTGTCATTCTTTTCACCATTTGTGTGCTATTAGCCATGGTCAAAACTTTGTCCGAAGGGTTTTGCCAAAATCTGTATTAAATTACATCTCATTCCCCCCCCCCTTTTTTGGGTCTTCAGTGCATTTAGGACCTTGTCGTAGTGAAACCAATAGTTGAGACAGAAAAGGACACCTTTCTAACCCAATGTTGCCCAGGTTTGTGTAACTGGATGGGAATTTCTAGATGGTTGGTGATCTTGCTTTTTTAGGACCCTTTCAAAGAATTTTTATGTATGGGATTTATGCTAAACGTCTGTAGTTTCTTTGCTGTTTTCTTTACTGCCCCCGTTGTGGAGTGGGGCTATGTCTGTTGTTTTAGTAAAATGTGGGAAAGACCCCCGTGTCCATGCTCCCTCTCCATAGGATGGAAAAGGGTCGTGATAGGGCTTCTTGCAGTTCTTGATGAACACGGAGTTCCATGAGTCTGGCCCTGGGGCAAGTGCATGGCATGTCATTTATCGCCTGTTCGAAGTCATTTGGCGTCAGGATAACATCGATAGGCTTGTGTTAACCAAATTTTGTGGCTCTCTCATAAAAAATTCATTTTGATCTTTGACTCTCAGTCTGGTTAGTGGCTTGCTAAAAACTGAGTCATATGGAACTTGAGTAGCTCACTCATTTCCTTGCTGTCATCGTGTAGGACCCATCTTTTTTAAGTAGGGGCCCAATACTGGACGTTGTTCTCGACTTTGATTTGGCATAGGAGAAGAAATACTTTGGGTTTCTTTCGATTTCATTTTTGGCTTTTAGTTCTTTCCGCATTTTCCTGACTCCTATGAGATTCCTTTAGATTAAGTTTGATGCTTGCTATTTCTCTGACCAGTGTCTCCCTACGCATTTCAGATATATTGACCTCTTTTAGCCGCTCTGTTATTCTTTTCCATCGCCTGTAAAGGGGGGCGCCTGTCTCTTTCTATTTTACATCTACTCCTTTTTCTTAGAGGGAAAAAGCCTTGTGCATACATCGAGTGCCACCAAGTTAATCCCGTTCTAGGCATAAGTTGGGGTCTGTGTTGCTGTAAATCTTCCCAGCTTATATCGGTTAGGACTTGGTTTACTTGGTCCCACTTTATGGTTTTGTTATTGAAGTTGAATTTGGTGAATGCTCCCTCGTGACTAGTCTCATTATGCCGGTCTGGGCTTTCCCCGCATACATGTCTGAACCTCAATTTTGTTGTGATCTGAGTATATTGTTTTTGATATGGTGACATTTCTTTATCAGATCATCATTGTTAGTGAAGATGAGGTCTAGTGTATTCCCAGTCATAGGCTCAGTTATTTGCTGGTTTAAATTGAATTTTGTGCAGAGATTTAAAGCCGTGTGAGTGTGAGTTTTCGTCAGAGCTGCCTCCTGGTGTTATTACTGCAACAAAATTATTTGCTATATTCCTCCATTTTATGTGCCTTAAGTTGAAATCCCCCAGGAACAAGATGTTGGGTGCAGGAGCTGGAAAAATTTTCCAGACAGTGGGGCAATTTTTAAAAAGCTGTTCCGGAATTGCTGGGGTGTTGCATCCGGAGGCTTGTAGACTACCACAATGACTAGGTTTTGGTTCTCGACCTTTACTGCTAAAACTTCCACTACATCATTTGAGGCATTTAGCAGTTCTGTGCAAACAAGTGACTCTGCAATGTACAGGCCAACCCCCCCCCCTCCCTTTTGCCTGTTCACTCTGTCACATCTGTATAGGTTGTAACCTGGGATCCATATTTCGTTGTCCAAGTGATCCTTTATGTGGGTCTCAGTGAAAGCCACGAACATTGCCTTCACCTCTGCAAGCAGTCCACGGATGAAATGTATTTTGTTGTTTCTTGCTGGCTTTAGACCCCTGTATATTTGCAAAGAAGAATGTCATCGGATTGGTGGTATTGTTGGTACTGGGGGGGATTTTTTTTTCCGGCATTAGTATCTGTATCTGTTGGTTTGGAGTGGAGGCCATCGACTGTGGTTCCACTCCAGGAATGACTGGATTTGGTGTACGATTTCTTCCATTTCCTGCCAGTTTTTTTTTCCTTCCTGGCACTGAAAAACCTCTCCCTCTTGAGTGGCTGTGGCTACCCAAGTTTTCTCATGGCCTGGATGTTTTGTATCTTTTTGTACCCTTTAGATGGTGTGCCTGGCAATTTAAGTTATAGCATAGTCTTTCTTGTACTGAAGAGGTACAAGAGGTACACATTTCAGGGTGAAAAAGCTTACAGGAAGGGAGTTTGCATTTATTTATTTATTTATTTATTTATTTATTTATTTATTATAAATTTGTGCATTTTCCTGTTGTCATATGGGCATGGCATTTTCAGCTCAGAACTGGCACGGACAAGGGGAATCCGACTGTCTAATTAAAACAAAGCATCGCGAAGGTCACAGATGAATGTTGACGTGATGTGATTTCTGCCCAGTGCTCTGAATGTCAAAGTGAAGAGATTCAACGAAACGCGGGTAAATGGCGGGAGTAACTATGACTCTCTTAAGGTAGCCAAATGTCTCGTCATCTAATTAGTGATGTGCATGAATGGATTAACGAGATTCCCACTGTACCTGTCTACTATCTAGCGAACCCACAGGCAGGGGAACGGGCCTGCACCAAACAGCGGGGAAAGAAGACCCTGTTGAGCTTGACTCTAGTCTGATTTTGTAGAGAGACATCAGAGGTGTAGCATAAGTGGGAGGTGGCTCTGCCTAGCGCAGGGCGGCCGTCAATGAAATACCACTACTCAGATCGTTTCTTTACCTACTCAGTGAGACGGTATCGGAGTCTTCCCACGCGGGAGTGCCTCCTCTTTCTAGCCCAAAGCGGCGAAAGGGCGACGGTTGGTAGGACGGACGGACGGATGGCTGGAAGACCGCCGAAAGTTTCAGCTACTACTCCGCCCCCGCCTCCTCCTCCTCCACTTCCAAGCCCAGGCGTTCGTGCCCGCCGCGATCCACTCCGAGGACATAATGAGATTGGGAGTTTGACTGGGGCGGTACATCTGTCAAATGATAACGCAGGTCCTAAGGCCAGCTCAGCATGGACAGAAACCTTGTGTAGAGCAAAAAAGCAAATGCTGGCTTATCTGGATTCCCCAGTACAATACAGACTGCGAAAGCAAGGGCTATCGATCCTTTTGACTTTAAGAAATTTTTAAGCAAGAGGTGTCAGAAAAGTTACCACAGGGGCAACTGGCTTGTGGCGGCCCAAACATTCATAGCGACGTCGCTTTTGATCCTTCGATTTTCGGCTCTTCCCATCATTGTGAAGCAGAATTCACCAAGCGTTTGGGTTGTTCACCCACCAATAGGAACGTGAGCTGGGTTTAGACCATCGTGAGGACAGGTTTGTTTTACCCTACTGTTAAAGGTGTGTCATTGCGACAGCAGTCCTGCTCAGTACGAGAGGAACGGCAGGTCCGGACCAATGGTTCCACTCTTGGTCGATCGGCCAGTGGAGTGAGGCTACGTCTGTGGGATTATGCCTGAAAAACCTCTAAGGCAGCATCCCGGCTGGAAGAAGCAACGATATTGCCGTACGGTTTGTGTTGGGACGGTCACACTTGAGACGTGCGGTGCCGCTCCATCGGCTCGCAGAATGGACCCAAGCAAGGTTAGCCCGGGGGAGCTGCGACTGATGGAATTTAGTGCCGGCTCTCCCATTCCAAATACAGAACACCCGAAGCCGATGTGCCCCTAAACCCAATCGCTTGTAACGACTTGCGTACCGGTCAGGGCGTTGTAGGGGGCAGAACAGCATCCTCACTGCGATCCACTAAGAAATTCTCCCTCAAAAAGGGTGGAGATTTCGTTTAAAGGGGTAGCCAAGTTAGGTATATGGATAGGGCATTCTGCTTGAAGACAGGAGTAGGAGACAGAGAGTTTGCTTTCCTAGGGGTGGGATGGAGGATATTGTTAGCCGTCTGGATAACATCATGAGAGGTAATGGGAGCAATCCTTTTTATCTGTCTCAGTGCTGGAGGCAACGATGTTGGCAGATGTAGGAGTGAAGACCTGATTAGCAGGTATAGGTCAGCAATAGAAATATTACGAGTAAGGTTGGGAACCCTGTCATATGTGGTATTTTTCCAAGGAGAGGAGTTGGAAATAAAATGGTTGTCCAGGAAATTGGTGTCAATTGCTGGCTGGACAAATACTGTAAGGAAAATTTTGGGGAACATTCATTGACAACTGGGACCTCTCCTATGGGAGAAAGACATGTATCCCAGGGATGGGGTTTAAATTATCTAGGGCTGGGGTGGTAGCACTGGCAACTGCAGTGGAGGGAGCAGTTAGGACTTTAAAAATAGGAATAGTTAGTGGTATGGGGTTTTTGGGAGGAAACAGTGAAGTCCCAGTGTAGTAATATTACGAGGTCTAGGGAACTAGTAATAAGCAGAACGGGGAGATATTGAAAAGCCAGGGACTTTGGGTGATAAGGACATAATAGGTTTAGTAGAAAAACAGAAATACAGGAAGGGTAAAGAGAAAGGAGGCTTTCTGTTTTTATGCTAATTCCTGTAGTGAGGAAAAAGATGGTCGGTTGAGATTATTTTGCTAGGCAGGTAACTTAAAAGTATTTGCCTAACTGAGAGGGGTTTAAATTTAAAAAAGTGGGGACATCCTGCGGAATGCATAATCAGGGTTTTAAGTAGTTCCAAAGACAGAATATCGGAAAGGGGGGTGGGGTGGATTGAAAATGCCCCGAATCGCTTGAACTTTGCATAAAAAAGGGAAATTTTTAAGTCTGAAGAAACACATACAGAGCCCTGTTTTGGATAGTTTTTTCAGAGGGGCATAAAAAACTGATTTTAGGGTGTATACCCCCCCCCAAACTTAGATGGGCCCAAAGGGGGGGACCTATGGGGGAAATTTTTAAGGCCCCAAGGCACGATAATGGTAATTCTAGGAGATTTTAACTTTAGTCATATTAAATTGGAATTTCATGACTGGGAATTTAAATCATGCGACTTTTAAATAGTTCAGGATTGCTTTTTGAAGCGTTTGTGACTGAACCTACGGGGGAAAAACCCCTGCTTGACTTAGTTATGGAAAAAATGAATCCCTTTTTTAATAATTTAGAAATTTCAGGGGAACTGGGTCAGCGACCAAAATCAATTAATTTAGCATTGAATGGAAGTACGAAGTACGATAAATCAGTAAAAGTCCCAATTTTTGCTTTGAATTACGATGGGGTTAGAGAACATTTTATCTGTTTACTGGGGTAACGAAAGAGCTATCAAGTTTTAAATTTAATATGTTTATTATGCACCCCATACCCCTCCTGTGGGGGGTGTCAAAAGATTTCAGAGGACATAATTTGGGCCGGGGCTGGGGCCCCAAAGTTTTGATAGCTGAGCAAGTTTCAGGGTAATGAATTCACAATTTACAAAGGGGAAAGAACTCACAATTTTCAAAGGGAATGAACTCCAGGTGGTCTAGTCACAATCAGACAAGTTCAAAGGTTTTAAGATTACAGAGGGACACAAAGGGGGCCAGGACCGGGGTCCAAATTTTTATGGGTGAAATAGGGGACAAGGAAGAACTCACAAGTTACAAAGTAATGAATTCACAAGTTACAAAGGTAATGAATACGAAGAATGGTTACTTACGTTTAACAGGGTGCAAACATGAACAAATTTTGAGAATGACAATTAACACTTCCACACCCGGGCACAAATGTATGAGTTATTTGGGCAAATGTTGATTGCTGAGTTCTCCCCTTTCACACACACACACATACAAATTCATCACACACACACATAAACACCCCACACACACACACACACACACAAACTCATACACACACACCACACACATCATACACACACACACTCATACACACACACCACTTACACACACACACACTCATACAACACACACTCATACTCACACACACACACACCAACACACACACTCATACACACACCCCAAAACTCAACCACACACACCTCATACAAAACACACACTCAACACACACACCCATATCACACACACAAAA
>NW_026474623.1:0-10959 GCF_026875155.1 Cherax quadricarinatus
CAAAAACCAAAAAACAAGCTAGTCCGCTCACACAACATTTTTTAAAGCTACACAACGTTTTAGCCTCTATAACTGTATTCGGGAGTTTGTTCCACTCATCCACAACTCTATTACCAAACCAGTGCTTTCCTATATCCTTCCTGAATCTGAATTTTTCCAATTTGAAATCATTGCTGCGAGTCCTGTCTTGGCTGGAAATTTTCAGCACGCTATTTATATCCTCTTTATTTATTCCTGTTTTTTATTTATACACCTCGATCATATCCCCCCTAATTCTACGCCTTTCGAGAGAGTGCAGATTCAGGGCCCTCATTTGTTAGGTAAGACACATATGCAATAGTTAGGTATCTTTATTTCGAAACATTTCGCCTACACAGTAGGCTTCTTCAGTCGAGTACAGAAAAGTTGATAGAAGCAGAAGACGTGAAGACGATGTAATCAGTCCATCACCCTCGAAGTTTTGAGGTCGTCAGTCCCTCAGTCTGGAGAATATTGTTCCATAGTCTGAGACAATATGGTGTTGAAGTATGTATGTATAATGTTCGCCAAGACCGTAGTCCTGGCACGGGTCTCAATCTTGCGATGACCCGTCTCTGGCTTCCGAGGGAGAAAGGTTTCTACAATGATGCGACATATGCTGCTCAAGCACTCTTCTGGTCAGTTCAACTGGTGCATCTCATAAGCGACAACACCATATGTACTCCTAACTATGGACACTAGCGAGGAGGAGGATATATCGTTATCACAGGTAACAGTTTGTCTGGTTCGTTGACTCCATGGTACACTAGTGTGGCCGCAGTCATCTCTGGGTCCTCTTTGGGAGGGAATATCACTCCTAGTTGCCTGCGGAGTGTCTTAGTAACTTCGCACTCCAGAAGATAGTGTGTTAGGGGCAGCTGGACAACGTGCTGACAGTACTGGCACATCTCCTCCTCAGCCTTGTCTAACATCATCTTGGCTGTGGGAAAGCCCAAACGAAGCCGATGGATGGCGGTACACTGCGCTCTGGACCAGCTTCTATCATACGGAGGGGGTTCTCCCTGAGTCGCTGCTTGGTACCACTGTTGAGATTGGGTATCACCTAAGACCTCCCCCATAAGTTTCATGGCTCTGGCGGCCACCAGTTTGGTCTGTCGTAGGCTGATGGGGACAGTAATCCCAACATGTGGATAGTCTGTTGCTGCCTTGGCTGCATCATCTGCCGCCTCATTTCCCCGGATGCCAGCATGGCTGGGGATCCAGTTCAATGTCGATCTGTTACCATGAATTTCTAAGGCTGTCATTATGCTCAAGATCGATGTGATGAGGTGAACATTGTCCTGTGGTTGAGGATGGGAGAGGGCATTGATTGCAGAGGTGGAATCAACATGTATGACAGGTCGGAGTTGATGTCGTAGGGCATGTGACAATGCCTGCTGAAACGCCACCAGCTCAACTTGAAGGATCGTGCAGTGGTCAGGGAGTCGCCAGCCTTGTGTGTGACCATTGTGGTACAGTCCAGCTGCTGCTCTATTCCTGTCAGGGTCGACAGAACCATCTGTGAAATACACTGCACATGTGCCTCCCTCTGCCAGTGCCATGCTTGTCTCAGCATGATTGCTGAGGGTGTCTTGACTGCAGAGACGCTTAGAGATGGGTAGCTGCATGATGCAAACATCGGCTGGATCTGGGCGCCAGGGAGGTGGTGGATGGTACCCAGCAACAGGAAGGTCACAACTCTTCTCAAGGAGTAGTTGTATAGGCAGCAGCTTCCGCCCAGCAGCACAAAACTAACGAATCCAGGAGTAGTCCGTGAAGAGTGTGGGATCTTGTGTCATGGTTGTCAATATCCGTCTCCTTAGTGGGGGGACTTTGCTGCCGGTGCAGAATCGTGGCTACTTTGCAGGCGTTTATGTATCTTACTCTGTCAGCCAAGGAAGGAAGCCGGGCCTCAGATCTGAGACATACTGTGTTGGTCCAGATGGGGGCCCCAAGCATAGTTCTTATCGCCTGGTTTTGTACGACCTCCACCCTTTGCCTGCTCTGCGGGAAGAGATGAGCTAACGCCGGTGCACCGTAGTCAATGAGCGAGCCTATAGCTTGTATATAGTACAAGCGAAGTACATCTTTGCTTGCCCCTGCACGGTGTCGTAGGGGTCTATGGGTTTAGTTGGGTAGAGACTGACCCGACATATCGGCCCGTTTCTGAAAGGCTGCTTTTTTTAATGTAGATTCCCAAGTACCCGGGAGGAGCTGTTCACTCAAGTTCTATATCCTGAATACGTAAAATTTTTACATGTGGACTTTGTTGTCTGTTGAATGTAGTTGTCATGTGTGACTGTAGTTGTATGTGGCTGTAGTTGCTTGTGTGACGTAGTTGTCATGTGTGTGTAGTTGTTGTGTGATGTAGTTGTCAGTGTGCTGAGTTGTCTGTGTGACTGTAGTTGTTGTGTGACTGTGTTGCTTGTGTGACGTAGTTGTTGTGTGACTGTAGGTATGTGTGACTGTGTTGCTATGTGTGATGTAGTTGTCATGGTGCTGTAGTTGTCATGGTGACTGTTGTTGTATGTGGCTGTGTTGCTTGTGTGATGTAGTTGTCTGTGTGACGTATTGTCATGGTGACTGTAGTTGCTTGTGGCTGTAGTTGTCAGTGGACTGTGTTGCATGTGTGATGTAGTTGTCATGTTGATGTGTTTTCTGTTGATGTAGTTGTCATGTGTGACTGTAGTTGTATGTGTGATGTATTGTTGTGTGACTGTAGTTGTATGTGTGACTGAGTTGTCATGTGTGATGTATTGTCAGTGTGACTGTAGTTGTATGTGTGATGTGTTGTCATGTGTGACTGTTTTTTTTTTCATGTGTGCTGTAGTTGTCATGTGTGCTGTAGTTGTAGTGTGGGCTGTGGTTGTCAGTGTGACTGTGTTGTCTGTGTGACGTAGTTGTCATGTGTGCTGTAGTTGTCATGTGTGACGTAGGTCATGTGTGATGTAGTTGTCATGTGTGATGTTGTTGCATGTGTGACTTAGTTGTATGTGTGAAATGTAGTTGTCATGTGTGACTGTAGTTGCTATGTGTGACTGTGGTTGTCATGTGTGACTGTAGTTGTCATGTGTGACTGTAGTTGTCATGTGTGACTGTAGTTGTCATGTGTGACTGTAGTTGTCATGTGTGACTGTAGTTGTCATGTGTGACTGTGGTTGTCATGTGTGACTGTAGCTGCCATGGGTGACTGTAGTTGTCACGTGTGACTGTAGTTTCCATGTGTGACTGTAGTTGCCAGGTGTGACCGTAGTTGCCAGGTATGACTGTAGATGAAAGGTGTGACTGTAGTTGATATGTGTGACTGTAGTTGCCAGATGTGACTGTAGTTTCCAGGTGTAACTGTAGTTGACAGGTGTGACTGTAGTTGAAAGGCGTGACTGTAGTTACCATGTGTGACTGTAGTTACCATGTGTGACTGTAGTTGCCATGTGTGAGTGTAGTTGCAGGTGTGACTGTAGTTGCCAGGTGTGACTGTAGTTGTCAGGTGTGACTAGTTGACAGATGTGACTGTAGTTGCCAGGTGTGACTATAGTTTGCAGGTGTGACTGCAATTGCCTTGTGTGACTGTAGTTGCCAGGCTTGACTGTAGTTGCCAGGTTTGACTGTAGTTGCCAGGTGTGACTGTAGTTGCAGGTGTGACTGTAGTTGCCAGATGTGACTGTAGGTGCAGGTGTGACTAGTTGCCGAGTGTGACTGTAGCTGCCAGGTGTGACTGTAGTTGCCAGGTGTGACTGCAGTTGCAGGTGTGACTGTAGTTGCCAGGTGTGACTGTAGTTTCAGGTGTAACTAGTTGCCATGTGCGACTGTAGTTGCCATGTGTGACTGTAGTTGCCAGGTGTGACTGTAGTTGCCAGGTGTGGCTGTAGTTGCAGATGTGACTGTAGTTGCCAGGTGTGACTGTAGTTGCCAGGTTTGAGACAGCAACGAGAGATGTGAATGATCCGGTCCACAGTCTCTCTTACATTGACTTTTGACATCTGACAGTGTCTGGAGCGTCGTGGTACGGGGAGCAACGACCCCTTAAAACATGGTGCACGACAAAGCGGGAGCTCACGCGTGTCCTCGTACTGAAGCAAGTTGGTCTTTCTTCGTGTCGTATGGAGGTGAAGGTGACTAGTTGAAGGTGAGCATGAAGGCAAGGCAGTGAACATTGCTATAGTGAGTGTGGTTTAAAGCACCAGCAGCACACATTACTGGGTTGTGTGCTCTCTCTCTCTCTCTCTCTACATATATGTATGTATACAAGGTATGACATAGCACGTAATGAAAGTAGTTTGTTAGATTATGTATTAGTGGATAAAAGGTTGATGTACATGTTTAAAGAGGGGCAACTGATATATCGAATAGTTATTTAGTTGTAGCTACAGTAAGAGTAAGAGTTAGATGGGACGAAAGGAAAATGGAAACAACAAGTAGGAGAGAGGTGAAAGTGTATAAACTAAGGGAGGAGGAAGTGCGAGTGAGATATAACAAACTATTGGCAAGAAAGGTGGGTGGTGCAGGCATGAGTAGGGGGGGGGGGGGGTTGAAGAGGGTTGGAATAGTTGTAAAATGCAGTATTAGAATGTGGGGCAGAAGTTTGTGGTTATAGGAGGGTGGGTGCAGGAGGAATGAGGAGTGATTGGTGGAATGATGAAGTAAAGGGTTGTGATAAAAAAGGAAAAGTTAGCGTATGAGAGGTTTTTTCAAAGCAGAAGTGTTATAAGAAGAGTAGAGTATATGGAGAGTAAAAGAAAGGTGAAAAGAGTGGTGAGAGAGTGCAAAAGGCGAGCGGATGATAGAGTGGGAGAGGCACTGTCAAGAAATTTTGATGAAAATAAGAAAAAAATTTTGGAGTGAGATAAACAGTTAAGAAAGCCTAGGGAAACGAATGGATTTGTCAGTTAAAAGCAGAGTAGGGGAGTTAGTAGATGGGGAGATGGAGGTATTGGGTAGATGGCGAGAATATTTTGAGGAACTTTTAAATGTTGATGAAGAAATGAAGACGGTAATTTCATGCACTGGCCAGAGAGGTATACCATCTTTTAGGAGTGAGAAGAGAGCAGGATTGAGTGGGAGGAGGTGCGTAAAGGCTTTACGTAAATAAAGGGGGGTAAAAACAGCTGAAACTAAATTCATGGCAGAAATGTTAAAAAGCGGGGGGGGATATGTGTTGAGGGGTTGGGTTTTTTCTTTTAAAAAAAAATTTAGGGAAGAGGGGGGTACCTGGGGATTGGCAGAGGCAGTATATTCCTTTTATATAAAGAAGGGAGAAAAAAGAGAAAACGTAAGGGGGGTTTGTTATTGAGAAAATTTAAAGGGGAAAACGAGATTTTGGTTCAGTGACAAGGAGGCTTTAGAGCGGGAAAGGGGAGTGTGATCAGTGTTTACATTGAAGCATATATTGAACAGTTTTTAAATAAAGGGGGGGAAAGTTTTTATTTTTTTTTATGTTTTAGAAAAGCAATGTAGGGGGATAGGAGCAATGTGGCGATGTTACAAGTAATGGAATGGTAGTAAGTTTTAAAATGCTTAAAGAGTTTTTATGAGGAAAGTGAGGCTCAGGTTTGGGGGTGTAAAGAGGGGAATACTTCCCCCAAAAGTAGGTCTTGCAGGGATGGTAATGTCACCATGGTTTTTTATTATTTATAGATGGGGTTTTTAAAAGAAGTAAAAGTGCGTTTCGGGAAGGGGGGGGGATTAAAATTTTGGGGGAACAAAAAAAAATGGGAACACACAGTTACTTTACCGATGATCTGTGTTTTGGGTGATTCTAAAGAAAAGTTGAAAGTTATGGACGATTTGGGAGGGTGTAAAAAGGGAAAAAGTTTAAAGTGAACATAAATAAAGTAAGGGGAATGAGGGTAAAAACATTAAGATAAAGAAAAATTGGATATACAGGAAAGAAGGAGTATGGAAAAATGAAAGTTTTTAGATATTTGAGCTTTTTTGGCCATGGTGGGTTTTGAAGGATGAATTTAACCATAGAACTGATGAGGGATAAAAGGTGAGGGTGCGTTGGGGTTATTGAGACAAAAAAACGTTATCAATGGGGAAAAGGGGGTAATGTATGAAATATATAGTCCCAACATCTTTATGGGTGTGAAGTTTGGGGTTTAAATTTTGCAGCGAGGAAGGTTGAGGGGGTAGAGTTTTTCTGCCCAAAGGGCAATGTTGGTGTGAATTTTATGCAAAAAAAATTGGGGTGTGGAAATTAGGAGAAGGTGTGGAGTTAAAAAAGAAATTAAGGGCTAAAGGGGGGGTTGTTGAGGTGGTTTGATCATTTAGAGGAAGGGATCAAAGTAAAATGACATGGAGAGCGTATAAATTTTAGGTGAAGAAGGCGGGTAGGGGTCGTCCTTAAAAAGATTGGAGGGGGGGGGTAAAGGGGGTTTTGGGGTGGGGGCTTTAGACTTTCAGAAAGCGTGCATGACCGTGTTAGATGGCTAATGGGCGAATGGTTTTAGGACATGACACTGTTGGAGTGTAGCAGGGGAATTTTTTAGTGAAGGATCAGGGAAACCGGGTTATTTTTTTTACAGCCGGCTTGAGTCCCGGAAATGGGGAAATACAAAGCCTGCACTCTAAAGGGGGGTTTGGGGCATTGGCATTTGGGGGAGTGTAAAAGGGACGGAAATTTTATAATTGGGGGCCCTTAATTATATTTATAGGGGGTTCATTATATTTATCCACTTTTTATACTGTATCTTTTTATGTGCCCTAAAACGTTTTATCGGGAACCTCTGCAAAAAAAGTAAATTTGTATGAGAGGGGAAATGTTGAATGATAAAGTTTTTCGTTTTGTGGATTTTTTTTCTTTTGGGGCACCCTGCCCAGTGGGAGCGGCCGACTTTTTGAATTTATTATATATATATATATTAATATATATATATATATATATATATATATATAATATATATATATATATATAAATAAAAAAAAATATAAAAAATTATAATTATTATTTTTAAAATATTATTATTATTAAATATATATATATATATTAAATATAATATTATATATTTATATATATATATATATATATATATAATAATTATAAAATAAATATATAATTAATATATATATTAAATATAAAAAAAATTTATATAATATAATATATATATATATTGTCGTCCGAATAGGCGAATTTGCGACTTGGTTTAAAAAAACCTTTCCCCTTTCCATATAGGACAATGAAAAATTTGTGAAAAGGGGGAAATAATTTCGCCAAATCATTTGAACCTAAAAAAAAATATATTTCACTGTGTTTGTTTAGATTAAATTACTGTAAACAAATCAAAATAATTTATTTGGGGTTAGGCTAAAAAAAATTTGCTATTGTTACAATAAGGTTAGGTAATTTTTCTAAGTTTTTTTTGGTGAAAAATTAAATTTTTTTACATTAACATTAATAAAAAAAAATATATTTTTACACGTATAAAAAAATTTTAGAAAGGACTAATTTTAAAAATGATTTCTTGCTAATTACCAGTTTTTACATATTCGGCACGACTATATAAAATATAATTATATATATATATATATAATATAATATATATATATATATATACAGGGAAGGGAAAAGAGAAATAAAATGGAAAATTAAAAAAATTTATGTGGTTTAAAAAAAGGTTGGATGTGAAAAGGGGGTCTAATAAGCGTGTATGCCCCGGGGGAAAGAGGAATTAAGGAAAGAGAGAATTTTTGGGGGAGATTTAAGTAAATTAAGGAGCCTTTAAACCAAAGTGGAGATAATTAGGAGGGATCTGAATGCTAAAGTAGGAGAAATTTTTAGAAGGGTGTGGGTAGGCAATTTTGGGGTGCCGGGTTAAATGATAATGGGACCCCTTTGTTGAACTTTGTATAGAAAGGGGTTTATTATAGGGAAAAATTTTAAGAAAATGAGGAAAATAAGTATACAATATGATGTAGGGCGAAAAAGACGAGTTGTTGGATTATGTATTTGGAGTAAAAACTTTTTGGGAGACTTCAGGATGTACATGTTTTAGAGGGGGACAGATATATCAGATCACTTTTAGTTTTGTACACTGAGAGTAAAAGTAGATGGGTTTCAAGGGGGAAAAAGAAGCATAGGGGAAGAGAGAGGTGTAGGTTTAAACAAAAGAGGAGGGAGTTGGGGAAAATAAACCTATTGGAGG
Source organism: Cherax quadricarinatus (assembly GCF_026875155.1). Taxonomy (NCBI): domain Eukaryota; kingdom Metazoa; phylum Arthropoda; class Malacostraca; order Decapoda; family Parastacidae; genus Cherax; species Cherax quadricarinatus. The sequence goes on from NW_026474623.1 coordinate 8,160, forward strand.
GGTAAAGGGGGTAATGAGAGCATAGCAATGGGGTCGAAGAGGTTTTGGGGGAGGTTTAAAAATGTAGTGTTAAGTGTTCACAGAAGTTTGTGGTTACAGGAAATGGGGGCGGGAGGGAAGAGGGGCGAATTTTGGGGGAATGATGTGTAAAGAGTAGTAAGAAAAAAATTAATTAAATTTTTACAAAATAGAAATGATCAAGGAGGGGAAAAGTATATGGGGAAAAAGAGAGAGGTTAAGAGAGTAGTGAAGCAATGTAAAAAGAGAGTAAATGAAGAGTGGTGAGGTTATCAACAAATTTTTTTAAAAATAAGAAAAAGTTTTGGAGTGAGATTAACAATTAAGGAAGCCTAGAGAACAAATGGGGTTTGTCAGTAAAAAAAAGAAGAGGAGAGTTTTAAATGGAGAGTTGAGGATTGGGAAGAGGAGGGAAAATTTTTGGGAATTTTAAATGTTGAGAAATAGGGGAAACTTTTTTCGTGTATAGGGGAAGGAGGGGTAACCTTTTTAGGGTGAGAAGAGCCCGTTTTTGAGTGTGGGGGGAATTCGTGGGCAGTAGTAAAATGAAAGGGAGAACAGCCCGGGAATTTTATGGGGGTAAAAAATAAATTTTTAAAAACAGTGGGGAAAATAGTTTTGGAGTGGGTTTGGGGCAATTTTTTAATAAATGATGGAAGAGGGTAAGGTACCTAGGGATTGGCAGAGGAGCTAGTTCCTTTGTATAAAAGGGAAAGGGGACAAAAGGAGTGCAAAAATTATAGGGGAAAAGTTGTTGATATCCTGGTAAAGTGATGGTACAGTTATTATTGAAGAAATTTAAAAGGGAAGCGGGGAAAGATAGCAATGAAAAAGGGGGCTTTAGGAAAGGAGGGGGGGGGTGGACCAGGTTTTACATGAAAATAAAGTGAACAGTATTTAGATAAGGCTACAGGGTCTTTGTGGCATTTATGATTTGAAAAGGCTATGCGGGGGGAACGGGGGCAATGTGGCAATTTTTGCGGGTGTAGGGTGTAGGAGGTAGTTACTGAAAGCAGTAAAGAGTTTTTACGGGATATGAGGCTCGGGTTAAGTAGTAGGAAGGGGGAATTATTTCCCGAAAAGTGGCCTTAGACAGGGTGTGAGTCACCAGGGTTTTTAATATTTTTTATAAGGGGGTTGCAAGAAAAAGTAAATGCGAGGGTTTGGCAAAAGGCGGGGATTTAAAAATTAAAAATCACACATAAATGGGAGTTGTCACAGTTGCTTTTTTGCTGGACACTGGCTTTGGAGTTCTGAAGAAATTGCAAAAGATTGGTGGATGTTTTGGGGTAGGGTGTGCAAAAGAAAAAAATTAAAAAAAATACGGAAAGAGTAAGGTTTATGGATAAAAAAAAAGTTTAGGTATGAAAGTTTTGGATATCAGATTGGGGGAGAAGTTGGGGAGGTAAATGTATTCAAATTTGGGAGGGGACTTTCAGCGGAGGGGTCTATGAAAGATAGGTGAATATAAAATTTGATGAGGGAAAAGGGGTGAGTGGTGCCTTTTGGGTCTGTGGGGAAAAAAGAAAATTTGTCCTTGGGGCAAAGAGGGGAAAGTATAGAGTTAGTTTTACCACGCTCTTATAGGGGTGAAACAGGGGGATGAATGTTTTGCACGAGGAGAAGCTGGGGGCAGGGAGATGTCATGTTGGGGGCAATGTGTGGGTGAATATAATGAAAATTTTGTAGTTTGGAAGTTAGGAGGAGGTGGGGATTACCCCCAAAGGGTTCCAGAGGGCTGAGGGGGGTTGTTGAGGTGGTTCGGACATTAAGAAATGGGCGAAACAGAAATGACTTCAAGAGTGACTTTTTGTAGTGGGAAGGGGGCGGGTAGGGGTCGGGTAGGAAAGGTTGGAGGGAAGGTAAAGGGGGGTTTTTGTGCGAGGGGCTTTTGGCTTCCAGCAGGGGCCCTGAGCGTGTTTGATAGGATGAATGGAGACAAATGGTTTTTAATACTTGACGTGTGTTGGAGGTGAGCAAAGTAACTTTTTAAGGGGGTTAGGGGGAAACCCTCGGCCGGACTTGAGTCCGGAGAGGGGAAACAGGGCCGCACTCGAAGGGGGGCTAAGTGGCAGTTTTAAAACGTATGTAAAGCACCCTTTTGGCAAGCAGTGATGGAGTGAATGATGGTGAAAATTTTTCTTTTTCGGGGACCCTGCCTTGGGGGAACGGCCATGTGATAAAATATATAATATAATATATAAATAATAAATTTAAAATTTATATTATATATATATATAATATATATTATAATTTTAAATATTAAAACACATCCCCTTCACCTCTTCGGGCTTCCTCTGTCTGCTGTGTCCCTCCCTCTGTCCCCCTCTCCTCTCTTTTTACACAGGGTTTTGCTTGGTAGGTTTAAAGGTCCAACTTTATTTACAAGCAAAAAATTAACTACATCACTCATTGTTATGAGTATAAAAAAAGGAACAGGGTGAATTGGAGCCATCTGTGAGCCCCAATGTCATTTGACAAATGATTTATTTCGCTGATGTCAATTTTTTGTACGAACATGTTCCAGACTCGAGCATCCTGGGGAAAAAAATGATCTTAGATGAATGATGTTTGAAAAGGGGAAAGTTGCTGCTGTTGTCCTCTTGGTTAGAAGTCACTTCTCGCCTCCTCGGGGGGAGCCCAAGTGTGGTACGGGCATATTTGGGCCTTGTTATGAAAGAGAATACATGGAATACAATTTTAAAGTGCAGCATGCAAGCCCCCCTTTTATGCGAGCAAACATAAGGCCGCCCACATCCCTCCACGTTTTTTGGCTTGCTGA
>NW_026474624.1:0-11259 GCF_026875155.1 Cherax quadricarinatus
ATGGTCCTTTTGTTACCTTATTGTTGTACCTGTCTACCTTTACTATCATATTATAACCAAGACATTACCATTGTTATTTTTTACTATTATTCTTTTGATACTTTAATTGTGAATTTTATTTTGTCAATTTAAATCTAGTTATACTCTTGATCTTGTCAACAACCTATACCAGACTCTAGTGCAATTGCAAGTACCATTTCAATTTGTATTTTTATATTATAAGTTTATATTATAATTCATACTCTAAGATCGACAACACTCTAATTACCAGACATAATGAGGGCAAATTCCTAGGCCTATACCTTGACAACAACCTGAATTTCAGCACCCATATCCAACACATAACCAAAAAAGTATCCAAAACAGTTGGGATCCTCTCCAAGATACGATACTACGTGCCGCAAAATGCCCTTCTCACACTATACCACTCAATTATTTATCCATACCTCACCTATGCTATTTGTGCTTGGGGATCAACTGCAGCAACACACCTAAAGCCAATAATAACCCAACAAAAAGCTGCAGTAAGAATAATCACTAAATCCCATCCCTGGCAACACACCCCCCCACTCTTCATAGATCTAAACTTACTCCCTGTTCAGTACATCCACACTTACTACTGTGCAATCTACATCTACAGGACCTTAAACTCCAATATCAACCTTGACCTAAAACGCTTTCTTGATGGTTGTGACAGAACCCACAGACACAAACATCTCTACGACATTCCCCATGTCCGACTAAACCTTTACAAAAATTCAATGTATGTCAAAGGCCCTAAAATCTGGAACACCCTACCTGAGAACTCTAGAACTGCAGACACATTCATCACCTTCAAAACTACCGTTAGAAAACATCTTATCTCCCTGATAAACCCCATCAACTAACTACACGAATACCACCTGGTGGTTCACACTTACACTCACTCACCCATTTGACCATAAACAGAAATATTAATCTCAATCTTAAAATAATGAATCCTATGATACTCCAATACTGAAACTATGTACTGTGCCAAAACAAAAGCATTCACATTGCTAAACTCACAAACTAGTATTTAGTCACTTAGCCATAATACCAACTTACCTCATAATTTGTAATATTTTAAAATAAAGAATTAAACTAAGTCTGCCCGAAATGCCTAGCCATGCTAGGCGTTCTAGTGGTACACTCTGTAATCATTATTTAGCTACATGTAAACCACACAACAACCAAATTCTGTAAATTCAAAATTGTAATCTTTATAGAGAATAAACTTTGAATTTGAATTTGAATTTGAATTTGGATAAATGTTAAACAGAAGTGGACTGAGACAAGAACCTTGTGGGACACCAGCTGTCGGTATAATAGGCTCTGCCGACCTGCCATGAAAGGTGGGAATGATTTTTCTTTGAGTTAAGAAATTATATATTACTCTGAGAAAAGTCCAGTTATGGTCTGGTAGGTCAATGAGTTTGTATATAAGACCATCATGCCATAAGCTATCAAAAGCTTTATGAACATCTCTGGTGGCAATTAAGGCAAGATTCCCCTGATGTTTTAGACTTGCTACAGTATCGAAAATAACATTTATTGCATCATTGGTACCTCTATGTGTTCTAAAGCCAAATTGTTTTTCAGTAAAAAAGTGATTAAACTCCATATAGTAGTTCAATCTGTTGGAAATGACTTTCTCAAGAACTTTTCCCCTTACTGGAGTATGCAGCACCAGTTTGGAACCCACACCTGGTCAAGCATGTCAAGAAATTAGAGATTTTGCGAAAGTTTGCAACAAGACTAGTCCTGGACCTAAGGGGCATGTCCTACGAGAACTTAAGGAAAATCGACTTGACAACACTGGAGGACAAAAGGGACAGAGGGACATGATAACGAGATAAATTAACAAGGTAGAGACAACTCACTCAGAAATGTTCAAATGTCAAAAACTTTTATCCACGGTGGTATACTGCCAACCATTCAGGAAAAATACCCTGATTTTTGCCCCCCTGTAAATAACACATAACTTAAACTTGTGTGTGTGTGACCTAATTCATGTCTGCATAAATAACTCACTACGATTGTAACCAGATATTAACATGTAAATAATTCACTACCACTGTAACATATTCAGCTATCAAAACTTTGTGTTTCAGTTCCTGGGCCCATTATGTACCTCTGTAATATTTTGACTACCGCCCACAGGATGGGTATGGGGCGCACAATATAGGGGGCGTTAAACCTGTGCGGGTCATTCATCGCCCAAAGAGTGAGACTCATTCAGATTCGAACAGAAGAACGGGAGGAAGCAGCTCCACTTCCATGGATCAAGAGGCCCTTCACCGGCACCAAGGCACCTCGAGGGGTGGTAGAGGTACTTCAGTTTACATCTAACAAACTACAAGAAGCAGTAATCACATTTAAGACTCTTTTTCTCTTTATAATTTTTTGTAAAATTTGTATTCACTAGATTTGAGATTAATTTTGTAAGACGTAATTCAGTCATGAAAATAAATTGGATAAGAAATGAGTTTTTTTTTTTTCAAAATCTCATGTGATTCTTGTCCCCTTTTTTCTGCTCTTCACTGACTGAAATCCTCTAAAAAAATCAGTGTTTTACCCCAGCATTTAGAGCACTTTAATAATAATAATAATATCTTTATTTACCACAAATACATGTACAAGGTATACAGTCCGAGCTGACATCAATGACATACTACTATGTAGAAAGCCGCTTGTTATGCTGAGCATTTCGGGCGAATTAGGTCAGTTTTGTCCCAGGATGCGACCCACACCAGTCCACTAACACCCAGGTACCTACTTTATACTGATGGGTGAACAGGGACAGCAGGTGTCTTATGGAAATAAGTCTTAATGTTTTCCAACTGTACCGGAGATTCGAACTCCGGACCTCAGTGTGTGAGGTGAGTGCGCTAGCGATCGAGCTACGGGACACCTAATCAAGTCTAGTCAAGTAGTTGTAGTATGCATTGATAACTACATATATACTACTATTTAACAATAATTATAATTAAAATTTTTTAAAGGGTAAGCCAGTGGAAGGCCTCTGTCAGATGACCGAAAGCTCCAGCTGCAGGTCATCATATGATTAAGACCCGCGTCAGGAAACACTTGTCCTGTTTTCTGTCAAACCTTACTTAATTTAACCTACAAATGCAAATTCTTTCTCTAAGCGTAATGAAGTACAGATGTTGATTTTTAAATATAATTAGTTATGTTGAACTCAGGTAATCGCATGATGAAGTTACTTAATACTGATAGCTTCGAAGGTGAACATAATTAACTGCAACATCACAATTAACACAGACAGTTTGCAGCTACATCTAGGTGGCATGCTGCTGCCGATAGTAGTGAAACTAAGACACATTTGCAGAACAAGCTTTAGCCGGGGCGAAGTACCGATCAGCTTAGACCAAGATTTAAACACAGAGTAAAACTATCTCAATAAAAAGCTGGTTGTACATAGAACTTCCAGCTACAGAAGCCATATATCACGGCCTAATGAACTTTTTTTCTTCTTTGGTTTTCTTAATTAATAGTCTTTTTTTTCCATCATCTGTTAAATCATTAGAAATGGTTTTCAGTATTTTAAACGTCACTTTCGTTCTTGTTGTCCGAGAGGTGCGGCTCCTTGGGGTCAGCAGACACCGCAGAGTACTTGTGCCTTCCATCCTGGCGGAGACTAGAAGACCAGCGGTACCTATAGCCACCACCTGGAGGTTGTGTTCCAGCACCTGAAGATGTCCCTTGTGTTGTGGACTTGGTCGATGAAATACTCGAACTTTTCATCATAAAAGTTTCTTTGCTAGATATTTTCTGACGAATTTCGTTCCACAGTTTTTGCTTACAGTCGAAAGCAATGAAGATAAATGTTCCTTGAAGTCCATTAAAGATAATAAATAGATAATCAAAGACTACATGTCTGGTATGAATAGATATGAAAGAAAATCCCCAGGTCAAGCCCATCATAAGGGCTAGTTTGCAGTACAGTACCAGCCGCACTCGTTGTTTCTTGTGGGCTTGGATTCGCCTCTGAATTCTTTCTTTTATACGTTCAGCGCATCTTGGTGAGTCATTTTCTCCAATACTGTTATCATTTGCAATGGGTTTCTTCTTATCGCTTCGCTGCTGCCCGCTGTTCTTGCGTACAGTCGACGAGGCAAATTCTCCCGACTTCATCTGCATGTATATATTGTACACAGACACTGCGTATAACATAATGTTAATGAAGAACACAAGCCCGGCCGGGAACGTGAAAAATGCCGCTAGGCCCCATATGTTGTTGAACCAGCATATGTTTGTTCCAAACTGAGGTGATAATAGGAAGTCAAAGTGAATGAATTGACTACAAGAAAGCCGTCAGAGACCCAACTAGCGGCACTGACCATGCATATATCGAATACTGGATGAATGTTGCGCAAGACTTCAACTTGTATGTTCTTGAGAGAAAAGTTCTGCAGATGTCGATGCTCATGACGTTCATCCATAGAAATGATGCACTTAAGAAATAATAAATGAGAACACCAATAAAGATGCAAGCGGTGTAGTTATCCTTCACGTAAAAAAAATTCATAAATATAAATTCAGCTATTAAAAGAGAAAAAGTCATGGAAGCGAGATTCATACTGGGAATGTTGCGCCTATTGGGGAGGGCCACGAAAATGGTCAGGTGCAAGAACATGCATACTAGTGAGATGGAGATAAGTGCAGCTGACAGCTTGTTCATAAAGGGTGTCCAGTGCCTATCTGACCTACATACTCTTATCCATGAGTTATTGAACTCATACTCTCCTAAATCATATATCTGTTCAGTGTGGTTGAGGTAGATACTCTGGTTGGGAACTTTAAAGTTTAAATCACGATTGAAATCAAATTGTGAAAGGCAGGAAATGTTGGGTTTAGGAGCGCCCTTCAACGCCTTCCTGTTTTCCCCTTAAACTTTTTGCCATCGCCAAAGTAAAGAGGAAGCCACAAAGGCGTCTTCACAGCTGGGGTGAAAAAATATTCCACCGGGTTTGTCCCACATTCCCCAAACAATGATAAAAATCAGTCAAAAAAGAGGGGGGGGGGGCCCCAAAGAAAAATTTTAAAAAACCCAAAGGAATTGAGTCCTTAAAAATCACTCGTTTTCTTTTTCCCAAAGGTCCATTACACACAGCACAACCCCGGGTTCTTTTTCCACAGTAGCAGACACTTTCCGTAAAAATTTGTATGAAGAACACGCGCTGAATTTCCTTCACGGGCCCAGTTCGTCATGCAGGATCGATCAGTGCTCAATGCCCAACGATCCAAAGTTAAAGGAAAAAGGAACTTTTAAAACAACAGGGAAACATAGAAAAAAAGGGGTTTTTGAGAATCAGGTGCAAACCGCTTTTCCCACCCAGCCCACCCTCATCGATAAATTTTATCTGGCAAGGTCCATTGAGCTCCCCGGGGGATGGAAAGGTCATTTTTTTTTCCAACTGAGTTGTAAAATTCAGGTTCATTGAACAGCTGAGGCAAAAAATTATATCTCTAAACAGAGAAGTCGCGAGGGACTTTTTTTGCACAAAAGATATTTCTATAAGGTTCCCCGAAGAACTGGAGAAGACAGGAATGTCCATAAGATGGGAAAGGGGGGGGCCAGTGTGGTTACACTTGGTTTCCAGATTTTCTCTGCCCCCTCGGGAAAACACCGAGCCCACCATGTACATAAATTTTTTGCCCAAAACACATTATTCACTAGATTTGGGAAAGGGGTTAAAGAATAAAAAAAAAATAATATCCTTTACTAAACTGTGCAAAATTTGTCTCTGCAAAGAAAGTAATGTGCAAAAAAGTATAAAATTTTAAATAAAAGCAAAAGTTAAAAAAAGGGGTTTAAAAAATTTAAATTTAATAAAAGTCTTTATTTCTCCATTACGGGAAAAAGGTATACATCCAAAGCCCCCAAAAACATCTTTGAAAAAACTACAATATAGCCCCTTGTTTGCAAGCATTTCGGTAAACTTTTGCCCCCGGAAAGGGACCCAAAACCAGGTTTCCCCATTTTACTGATGGTGAACATAGACAACCATTTGTGGGAAACACGCCCAATGTTTCCACTCTTCCCGGGAAATCAACCCCGGGGACTTCAGCGTGTGAAGGAAAAGTTTTTCCTAACAGACAGACCCACGGGGAAAAATCACAGTATTTCATTTTTAAACAATAACCCCACAAACGAAAGAATTTTAAAGGGGGATAATCGGCTACTGAAACCCAATTTTTCGTGTCCTGTCATACGTTTTCTCTCTCTCAGTTCTTTTTGTGAAATTAAAACCCCATGTCAAGCCCCCCAAAAAATTAAAAGCAAGTATTTGCTCTAACTACAAAAATTAGCAAGCTAGTGCTCTAACAACAAAATAATTTTTACCTAAAAATGTGCATTAGGGCCACAGTGGGGGCCACATTTTTTTTCTATTCTTTGGTGAAACACCGGAGAGGGTTTTGGGGGGTCAATGCCCCCCGCAAACCCAGTCGGGTAAACCAGGTCTCAACCGGGCTGGCTGCTCGCCGACGTGGACTGAGGGAAACCTCTGGCCGGGTGCAAACCCTTTAGGTGCCTGTCCAGCGCTTTCTTGAAGACACCCGGGGGTCCTTATGTATGGGGGAGGCAGTTTTGATTAGTCTAGGGCCCCAAACCCCTTTCCGTATTGTCCCCTTTTTGTAAATCGTGGCGTTTTCTGCTTTTCTTCGGGGGGGGTTGCACCGCCCCCGCCGAGTCTTTTGCTTTCAAAGGGAGTGTTTTTCGTGGCAAAAGTTTTTAAAAATAAAAAGCCCTTTTGGGGGTTTTTTTAGGGGTAAATTATCATTATCTTCCTGCCTGCATTCCAGGGAAAAAAAGTCAAGGGGAAATTCAACTGTTTCTCAGTATTTTTTTTATTTTATTGTATTTTTGACATGATCCCGCATGGGGTTGGCGCCCTATTTTTTTTGGTTTCATTATCCATCCCAAACAGATGTGGTGGATGCATTTTTTCTAAACTTTTAAAGTGGGGATCCCCCTGACATTTTTAAATCCCCGGGCCTTCACATTTGGGTTTTTCGCTTTTTTGTGTGGTTGGAATTCGTTTTAACCCCCGATATAGTTTTTAAAATTTTCCCCAAATTTCCATATAAGAAATTTAAAATTTTTTCTTTATTGAACTTTTATATTGTTTTTTGCGGGGCCCGTTAAAAATTTGGTTGATGTCCGGGTTGAAGTCTTGCAGTGTCCTTTAATGGGGGACACTGCATGCAAAGTCGGGTATTTTTCCAAAAGGGAAAAAACAGTTTGGGGTGGTTTTCATATCTGCTCCCTCAGATATGAGGATGAGGAAAAAGGATGGGAGCGAGAACTGGGGCCCTTTTGGGAAAAGAGCTTTTCACTGTGGCCCCCTCGAGCTTTTTTCTGTTTTTTTCTATTACCCCTTTGTGCTTGTTTGTTAGGGAAATTATAAAAAATCTACCAACTTTTCCCAAATTTTTCCTTTTTTTCACACATTTTTTTGTGCAAATTTCACCATGGTTTACACTTTTTCGAAGGCTGTCGTAAAAATCATGTGGGACTACATCTGAATTTTTTTTGTCCCCTAGAGCATCCAAGACCCTTTTCATGATCATCCAGTTTGGGGGCGGAATAGTGACCTGCATAAAAACCCCTGTTTTCCTGGTTGGCAACTGATTGGTTTCTTGATGGGGGGGGTTTTTGCTTCCCGAAAACCCTTTTGAAGATTTTTATTTTTTGGGAAAGTTACGGGTATTGGTCTGTAAAATTTTTTGCTACGCTTTACTGCCCCTTTTGTGGAGTGGGGAATAAAGTCCCGTTGTTTTTTTTGTAACTTTGGGATGACCCCCGTGTCCCTGCCCCTCTTCCCTTGAATGCTAAAGGGACGAAAAACAGGGGCAAATTGCCGTTCTTTAAGAACACGGAGTTTCCCCAATCTGGGCCAAAGGGCAGAAATGCAAAAGGCATGGTCATTAATTGCCCCTTTTTTAAGTCCTTTTGGTGTTTGTAAAAAAATCAAAAGACGTTTGGGAATTTATCAAATTTTGAATCTCGGGCATAAAAAATTATTTTTGGATTTCATCTTAGCTGGTTTTCGGCTTAAATAAAATAGAGCAACAGAGACTTTAGTATTCAATCATTTTTTTACTGTTATTGCGTAAATCCCATTTTGTCTAACGGATCCCATTACTGGATGTTGCTTTTTGACATGATCCCCCAATGTTTTTTTTTCGAAAATTTAATTTTATGAAGGCCCCCCTCTTAAAAAGATCACATTTTGCTGGTCAGGAGCCCTGTGCTTACATTTCTTTACCTTAAAATTTTTTTGAAACGAGTGTAAGGGCTTTGATAATTATATCCGCATCAGACCTCTTTGTTAGTGAAGATGAGGTCCAGTTTATTTCCATTTTGTTTTTGGGTTCCCCTTTTTTCTGGTTTAAGGTGAGTGTGGTGCAAAGATTTTATTAGGTTTTTTGTGGTGAATTTTTAAATTTAGCGGCCTCCTTGGGGGGTTTTCTTTGCCCAAGACCTTTTTTTGCTTTCAGTTTTTCTTTTTGTGGTGTTTAATTGAAATCCCCCAGCAGCAAGATGTTTGGGGGAGGGGCCGGGGAAAATTTTCCAGACAGAGGTTTGTTTTCAAGAGTTGGGTTTCCCGGAAATTTTTGGGAAGTTGCATTTCCCGGGGGGGCCCTTGTAAAACCACAATGACAAGGTATTGATTTTTTGACCTTTTTTGCCAAAAATTCAAAATATATTTATTTTAGGTGTTTAGTAAAAAAAATTTTTAAGTGTATGACGATTTTTGACTTAAAATTTCTCGCTGGATTGTATTCCCCCAGTAAACCTGGAGAGGGTTTCGAGAGTCAACGCTTTCGCGGGACGGTCTCAGATCAGGCCTCGTGGTGAATCAGGGTCTGATCAACCAGCCTGTTACTTCTGGCCACACGCAAAATGATGTACGAACCACAGCCCAGCTGGTCAGGTACTTAGGTGCCTGTCCAGTGTCTTCTTGGAAGACAGCCAGAGGTCTATTGGTAATCCCCCTTATGTATGCTGGGAGGCAGTAGAACAGTCTTGGGCACTGACACTTACTGTAATGTCTCTCAGTGTACTCGTGGCGCCCCTGCTTTTCATTGGCGGAATGTTGCATCTCCTGCCGAGTCTTTTGCTTTCATAGGGAGTGATTTTCGTGTGCAAGTTTAGTATCAATCCCTCTAGGATTTTCCATGTGTATTTTTCTCACCTGCGTTCTAGGGAATACAGATCAAGGCCCTTCAATCGTTTCCCAGTAATTTAGGTGCCTTATCGTACTTATGTGTGCCGTGAAAGTTCTTTGTACACTCTCCAGGTCTGCAATGTCGCCAGTCTTGAAGGGGGCAGTTAGTGTACAGCAGTATTCCAGCCTAGAGCGAACAAGCGATTTGAAGAGACTCATCATGGGTTTGGCGTCCCTAATTTTGAAGGTTCTCATTAGTCATCCTATCATTTTTTCTAGCAGATGCGGTAGATACATTGTTGTGGTCTTTGAAGGTGAGATCCAATGACATTATGCCCCCCAGGTCCTTCACATTATTTTTTCGCTCTGTTGTATGGTTAGAATTTGTTGTATACCCTGATACAGTTTTAATTTCTTCAAGTTTTCCATATCTGAGTAGTTGAAATTTCTCTTCATTGAACTTCATATTGTTTTGAGTAGCCCATTTGAAGATTTGGTTGATGTCCACTTGGAGTCTTGTCGTGTCTTCGAGGGAGGACTCTGTCATGGCAATTCGGGTCTCATCTACAAAGGAAGACACAGAGCTATGGTTTACATCTCTATGTCAGATATGAGGATGAGGAATAGGATTGGACCGAGTACTGTTCTTTGTGAACAGAGCTTTTCACCGTAGCTGCCTCAGACTTTACTCTGTTTACTATTACTCTTTCTGTTCTATTTGTTAGGAAGTTATAGATACATCCACCAACCTTTTCGTGTTATTCCTTTATCACAGCATTTTGTGCACTGTTACGCCATGGTCGCATTTGTCGAAGGCTTTTGCAATGTCTGTTTATACCACATCTGCATTTTGATAATCCTCTGTAGCATCCAGGACCTTGTCTTAGTGGTCCAGTAGCTTTAAAGTGAATTTGGTGCAGATATTTAATAGCTCGTGTGTGTGTGTGCGTGAATTTTCATCTGAGCTGTCTCCTGGGGTGATCTCTGCTAAAATATTATTTGCTACACTCTTCCATTTTAGGTGTCTCAAGTTGAAATCTCCCAGTAGCAAGATGTTTGGGCAGAGTTGGGAGATTTTTCCAGACAGTGGTCAATTTTCACAAGCTGTTCCTGGAATTGATGGGAAGTTATATCCGTAGGCTTGTATACAACCACAGTGACATGGTTTTGGTTTTCAATCTTTACTGCCTAAACTTCAACTACATCATTTGAGATGTTTAGTAGTTCTGAGCAAGAGTGACTCTGTGATGTACAAGCGTCCTTGTTGCCTGTTTAATCTGTCGCATCTGGATCCCATATTTCGTTGTCAAAATTATCCTTATGTGGGTCTCTGGAATGCTGCAAACATTGCATTTGACTCTATGAGCAGTTCCTTTTTGCAATCAATTTGTTGTTTGTTGATGGCTTTAAATCCTATATGTTTGCAGAGATGAATGTCGTTATTTTGATGGAATTTGGCGGGGATGGGGGGTATTTTCTGGCATTAATATCTGTTGTTCTGGAGTGGAGGCCAATGACTGTACCTCTCTCCGTAATGTTTTTTCATTTGGTGTAAGATTTCTATCATTTCTTGCCAGTCTTTATTCCTTCCTGGCACTAAAAAACCTCCGTTTCTAGAAAGGTTATGGCTCCCCTCTTTTGTTACTCATGGTCCGGCTGGTCTGTGTCTTCTGTCCCCTTTAGATCTTGTGCCTGACAGTAATACGTTGTAGCATTTTCTTTCATGGACTGACGTGTGACACATTTCGGGGTGAAATAAGTTACAGGAAGGGAGTTGCACCCTCTTGTTTTCATGTGGGTGCGGCATTTTTTGGGATTGTCAAAGTGCATGTCCCACCTGTTTTTCCAAATATACCATGCCTGCATATACCCAAGGCATGGAATTTGCATAGATTGGAATTTTGTTTACTAGATTTTTTTTGTGGCTGCGTTCCTTCTAAAGCATTTTTTTTCTGTTTCCCCCTCTACCTACCGCCCCTGTATGAGGATCAGTTCTTCCACCAGTTTTTACTGGTATTATGTCACACTAATTCTTGAGGCG
>NW_026474626.1:0-14012 GCF_026875155.1 Cherax quadricarinatus
ATTTGGCGCTTTAAATTATCCAATAATGTCCATGGGGAAAAAACCCACAAACAAAAAAACCCAAAATAAGCGAAACACAGCGTCAAAGACCTGGGAGTGATCATGTCGGAGGATCTCACCTTCAAGGACCATAACACTGTATCAATCGCATCTGCTAGAAAAATGACAGGATGGATAATGAGAACCTTCAAAACTAGGAGGCCAAGCCCATGATGACACTCTTCAGGTCACTTGTTCTATCTAGGCTGGAATATTGCTGCACACTAACAGCACCTTTCAAGGCAGGTGAAATTGCCGACCTAGAAAATGTACAGAGAACTTTCACGGTGCGCATAACAGAGATAAAACACCTCAATTATTGGGAGCGCTTGAGGTTCCTAAACCTGTATTCCCTGGAACGCAGGAGGGAGATACATGATTATATACACCGGGAAAATCTTAGAGGGACTAGTAAAGAACTTGCACACGAAAATCACCACACTACGAAAGCAAAGAACTTGGCAGACGATGCACCATCCCCCCAATGAAAAGCAGGGGTGTCACTAGCACGTTAAGAGACCATACAATAAGTGTCAGGGGCCCGAGACTGTTCAACTGCCTCCCAGCACACATAAGGGGGATTACCAACAGACCCCTGGCAGTCTTCAAGCTGGCACTGGACAAGCACCTAAAGTCAGTTCCGGATCAGCCGGGCTGTGGCTCGTATGTTGGTTTGCGTGCAGCCAGCAGCAACAGCCTGGTTGATCAGGCTCTGATCCACCAGGAGGCCTGGTCTCAGACCGGGCCGCGGGGGCGTTGACCCCCGGAACTCTCTCCAAGTAAACTCCAGGTAAACACTTGGCTTATCAATTACCCTTATACACATTAATAAAATCTTTAGCCACACTTGACTTATCCAAATTAATATTGTAATAATTATAATCCACTACACATTAAGTAAATTTGTGAATTTAACATCCACCTCCTTCTGTTATTTCACATATAATTATTAGTAATTAACTAATTAATGAATTCACTAATTACCTCTGGTTCAAGAAGGATCAACGGGCAAATTAAATGTGGAAAATTGCATTTATCTGTATGTGACTCATTATGTACATAACAGTAAATAACAAGGATAATTATTATTTATCAATGTTACATAGACAAGTAGGAATTTGGGACACCTAGGTCGCAAAAACGTCCCCCTTCGATACCTACCACTGTCATATCCACAAGTTGCTCTGGACCTATTAATTAAATGAAATATACATACACCAGGAATACTGGTAAATATATAAATTTGTGGACTGTATATTAAAAATAATAAATGGTTATATATATACACAATTACATAACAGAAGGAAAATATATCTTAATATCACTCACCAATTTGACTGGAGATTAATGTGTATCATACTCAGAAAACCTCACTCTAACTAAATCTATGAAAATAATGCTGGCCAGAATTACACACAAATCTAGAGAGCTTATCTGAGGTTCCTGGAACTGTCTTGTCCAGTCGTCTGATATCTCAAGTTATACAGGAATGCACATCCACCAATTTCGCCTCCTATTTGAGAGGTGTCAATAAAATTTTAACCTCTAGAGCACGAAAAATTATTCCCAGTACACCAACGTTTCTACAAAATTCAAAACCAAGATGGCGAGTCTCGTCTGCGCAGACGCAGGTTTTCCATTCTCTATGACATAAATATTATTAAATACAGTATGGCCATCTATTTACATATAAATACTGAATTTCTGGAAAATATATACAGTTTACCTGGAGTTTACCTAGAGAGAGTTCCAGGGGTCAACGCCCCCGTAGCCCGGTCTGTGACCAGGCCTCCTGGTGGATCAGAGCCTGATCAACCAGGCTGTTACTGCTGGCTGCACGCAAACCAACGTATGAGCCACAGCCCGGCTGGTCAGGAACCAACTTTAGGTGCTTGTCCAGTGCCAGCTTGAAGACTGCCAGGGGTCTGTTGGTAATCCCCCTTATGTATGCTGGGAGGCAGTTGAACAGTCTTGGGCCCCTGACACTTATTGTATGGTCTCTTAACGTGCTAGTGACACCCCTGCTTTTCATTGGGGGGATGTTGCATCATCTGCCAAGTCTTTTGCTTTCGTAGTGAGTGATTTTCGTGTGCAAGTTCGGTACTAGTCCCTCTAGGATTTTCCAGGTGTATATAATCATGTATCTCTCCCGCTTGCATTCCAGGGAATACAGGTTTAGGAACCTCAAGCGCTCCCAGTAATTGAGGTGTTTTATCTCCGTTATACGTGCTGTGAATGTTCTCTGTACATTTTCTAGGTCAGCAATTTCACCTGGCCTCCTGCAGTCTTCAAAAGGGTGACACCACAATTCTTTACCATACCCTTTACAAAGGAGGCATAATAGTCGCTACCTATCAAAATATTTACTGGGCCTACAGAATCATCACTTACCCCAGAAGGTGCTAAATTTACATTATGTGAGAGTCTTTCTGTAGCTTTACTAAGTCCTACTGTAGATATTTTCTCTGGAAGTCTATCTACAATTACTGCATTAACACGTTTTTTTTTCATTGCCCAAACTGACAGTTACATAAACAGTGTCATGCCATTGAGCCCTTTTATCCGAGAGAAAACCAGATAATTTTAAAGTTGTGGGATCTCCCATCTGTACTTTCATACCATCAAGACATTTACGTTTTATGAAAGTACGCTGGGATCCCTGGTCCAATAATGCATTTACATCTTTTTATTTATGCCTTTCATCATCAATTTTTACCTGTAACACAGGTAAGGCTTCTTCAGCAAAACCATCATTATTAACATTAGCAGCAATTTTTACATTAGCCACTGTTGTGTCAGGATTGTCAACATTATCATTATTATCAACATTATCATATAGACCCTTACACATGACTATATGGTGTCTTCTTTTGTGACATTGATAACAGTTGTTTAATTTGGCATGACAATCCTTTACATTATGATTACCTAAACACTGATACATCTGTCAAGTTTCTCCAATCTTTCAACTTATCATTCCATGAATTGTATGCATTGCAATTTCTTAGAAAAATGAGTACCCTTGCAGAAAATACAATCTCTCTTTTCTTTGACTGGTTTCTTATTAACTGGGCTACTCTTAGGAGGGTACTTATTCTTCTTACCTTGTGGAGAATCATTATTTTTGATTCCTGCTACTTGATATGCACCTATGCAACTCTTTTTAGGAAATGAATTTTGACTATTACCATTGGGATAATTTTTCTCTTTGTGAAACTTGACAGATACCTCAGAGTTATTATGTGTTGCATCTTTAAAATGAGTTAGTTGGCTGGTCTGCAACTGCACAATTAATTCTTGTAGACCTAGTCTTATTTCCTCCAGACCAAAATAACCTTTGTGATATTTATTCGAGATCCATTCAAATGTTTTACAGCTTAATTTATTCTGTACCATGGCACTCAATAACCAGTCTGATTCCTTCAGATTATATTTATTACTTAAAGTTTTGAGAGTGCTCTCCAGTTTAAAAAAAAACTTACAGATATCTTGGTGTAGATGTACCCTTTAACAAATCCACTATACCAACTAAACAAGAAATGCAAAGCTAGGCTAAATGCTCTCAAAGCTGTTGCTGGCTACAGTCCCAACTATGGTGCTAATGTGAGAATCGTGAGAATGATGTACATAGCCTATGTTAGGTCCTTAATTGATTATGCTGCTCCCATGTTAAATGCAAAGCTAGGCTAAATGCTCTCAAAGCTGTTGCTGGCTACAATCCCAACTATGGTGCTAATGTGAGAATCGTGAGAATGATGTACATAGCCTATATTAGGTCCTTAATTGATTATGCTGCTCCCATGCTGATATACCCTTGGAGTTAATGCAAAATGAAGCTCTCAGGATTATTCTTGGCTGTCCCAGATCTACAAAAGTTCTAACATGAGGAAGGAGCTTGGTATTTCTAGTATCAGTGATAGGATTGTTGAAATTAACACTGTACTCGGTATTAGAATGTTGAGAAACGAACCAGACACTGTCACAGTGAATCTTACCAAGTGTCTAGAGGTAAATACACACAGATCTAAATGGATTGTGAAAACGTGCAATTGCATTAAGTTTTATAACCTACATGAACTGTAATCACTGTATGCAACAAGAGCATTTCACCCCTCCATGGAAGATGTGTTCCTTTAATATCACATACCTACAAGTCCCTCCCAAGAAGCTCATTGTTAGTAATCCCTCCCTTAAATCTCTTGTTAGAGCAACTGCTCAAGAAGAAATTTCTCACCTAGCTGGTAGTAATAAGTTATCACAAGTTTATATACACTGATGGATCTAAACAGGATCTTCTGGCAGGGCTGCAATCTGCTCTTGTTGCCACCCCTAGTTAAGAACGATAATAAATTTGTTGAGTTAGGCATAAGAATTAACAACTGGGCGTCTACATTGCAAACTAAATTGTTTGCAATCCTAATGGCGCTAAAGCTAACCTATGACACTGAGCTTGACTCCATCATCATTACTGATTCTATGTCATCATTGAAGGCTCTTGACTCGTATAATGACTCCAACAACATGCTCATTGGGAAGCCAGGTATAGATACTCAAAAATTAGGGAAAAAGGAATTAATGTACAATTGCTATGGATCCCATCACACATTGGATTACTCCTTCATGATAAAGTTGACATGTTAGCCAAAAAGAGTACCCAGAAGGAGAATGTAGAATATACACTCTGGTATAACTGTGTCTAGCATTAGGAATAATATTAGGAGAGAAGTAAATAATGAAAATGATTGTTTATAGGAATGCAGTTAGAAGCCTGAATAGATCTATAACCCACTATGATAACATGAACGTAGATAAGTATGTTTATGGAGCAACTTGCAATGTGAAAGACTGACTGATGTTGTAGTGGCCAGGCTTAGGCTTGGTTACAAGTACTTCTGGCAGTTTGGGAGACACACAGATGATGATCAAACTAAATGTAAATTATGTGATCAGGCATATGGTCACTCTCTTGAACACTATGTGCTTAATTGTCCACTTATTGAGGAATACAGAGACAGACAGTATAATAACCTATGTGACATATCAAGAAATCTTATTAATGAAAATAAGATACCAGAAATAAGATACATCATTCACTCCATCACTGTCTTGCCTTCTGGCAGGACTGATGGAGTGAATGATGGTGAAAGTTTTTCTTTTTCGGGCCACCCTGCCTTGGTGGGAATCGGCCAGTGTGATAATAAAAAAAATAATATACTAAGCAAATTTCCTAAATTTGCTTGTAACAGATAAGTGAACTATAGATATGTAGATATAAATCCATATGTATTCCTGTTAACCCTTTGGGGCCTAGTTCCTAGGCCTTTTGTGTATCCATATGCTCTCGCGCTACCGTCCACAGGATGGATATGGGGTGCACAATAAACTAGCCACTTCGGTGGCAAATCTCCAGTTTAACTCTAAACTGCTGTAAACCTTTGTAAGTGTGATCTGGAGATTTTAAATTAACAATGATATTCACTAGATCCAACCTACTTTGTTCTATATTACCATAAGTGACTTTCAACAAGTCAACTGCTTCCTTGTAAGAGTCATCTACATTGGGAAAGGCTTGTATGAGTATGTGAGCATCTCCTCTTACCTGTCCTTTGAGGTAAAATAATTTAGTTACACAGGCTAGATCACTCCTATCATGCACAGCTGCTTTAAAAATTGACCAAAATTCCTCCCAATTTTCACTAGGATTAAATACAGGTAAACATAATTCTGGGAGTTTTGGCAAAGACATCTTATTTGTTGGAGCAGACTGATTAACTGCCTGGTTTACACATTTTAATTTATTCAAGGCCTGACTTTTACAAGAAAGAATCTTTTCCTCTAATTCATAATACTGATTAATCATAAGATCTAATTCAGTCTCATCTACACAGTTTACTAATAAATCTCCTTCATATTTGTTGTAATATAATTTGTATGAATCATATATATTACCTAAAGCATCTAAATACAATTTTAAATCATCAGTATTCACAGTTTCTTGATTCATTAATTCCAAACATTTATTATATGCCTTGGTTACATGACCTTTTCTGGCCTGTAGTGATGCTTTCTTTGCTCTATATTCCATATGTTTGTCTTCTATAATAATTTCCTCATTTTCAGCCATGATGCAATGTATTAAATTCAACTCAATTAATAACACTGATTACAACTTACAACACTGATACAACTTACCTTTGAATAAATCCTACCTACTTAAGCTTAGCAATTACATGTAAGAAATTGTAATTTAAATTTTAAGTATACATTAATACAACCTTTAGCCAGACTTGGCTCATCAAATTTAATATTATACAAATTAATATAAATCCTTGCCAGAATTTGTCATAGCAAAATTAATATTATACACATTAAAATAATTAGCTACACTTGGCTTATCAATTACACATACATTGATATAAATCTTGGCCAGAATTGTCTTATCAAATTAATATTGTAATAATTATAATCCACTACACCTTAAGTAAACATCCACTTAACATCCACCTCCTTCTGTCTTTTCACATATAATTATTAATTAATTAACTAATTAATGACTTCACTAATTACCTCCAGTTCAAGAAGGACCAACGGGCAAATTTAATGTGGAAAATTGCATTTATCTGAATGCATCATTATGTACATAACAGTAAATGAACAAAGATAATTATTATTTATCAGTTAGACAAGTAGAAATTTGGGACACCTAGGTCGCAAAAAATGTCCCCCTTCGATACCTACCACTGTCATATCCACAAGTTGCTCTGGACCTATTAATTACAAATGAAAAATACATCACCAGGAATGCTGGTAAATATATAAATTTGTGGACTGTATAATAAAATTAAAAAAGGATTATATGTATACACAATTACATAACAGAAAGAGAATGTCTTAATATCACTCACCAATTTGACTGGAGATTAAGGTGTATCATACTCAGAAAACCTCACTGTCTATCTATGAAAATAACACTGGCCAGGTTACAACATAAGACTTATCTGAGGTTCCTGGAGCTGTCTTGTCCAGTCGCCTGATATCTCAAGTTATGCAGGAATGCACATCCAACAATTTCGCCTCCTATTTCAGAGGTGGCAACCCAATTTTACCTCTAGAGCATGAAAATTCTTCACATTATTAATTAACGTCTGTTACTCAATTCAAAACAACAATGGCGAGTGTCTTTCTTCTGTGCAGGCGCAGGGTTTCCCATTTTTGATAACATAATTTTTATTAAATACAATATAGGGCGTCTATTTACCTATAAATTACCGTATTTCCAGAAAATATACAGTATTTTCCACACATACTTTACCAATAAAGGGGTAACCCCAAACAGTTGTCAACTAGTAAGTGTATCTCATGGCTTTATTCAAAATGAACTAAGCAGGTTAAACCCAACTAAGAGCACTGGCCCGGATAACATCCCGTCTAAGTTCCTAAAAGATGTTGCTTCTGAACTGTCAATCCCTATTGCTCACATAATAAATTTGTCCAACACCACTAATACTGTACCGGATGGGTTCAAGGAGGCCAGAGTTACTCCTACCTTCAAGAAAAATAGTAGGTCTGATGTAAGTAACTATAGGCCTGTTGGTATACTCAGTATAATATCCAAAATTCTAGATGGGGCGATGTACTGTCAAGTATTTAAGTACCTTAATGACAACAACATTCTCCAATAGCTATAACAGGCTTTAGAAGATCTTACTCAACCAACACCTCCCTAATTAACTGATGGATTATATGGAAAATTTTCTAGGGTGACTACCTGTACGTACCTCAACATTACATGCATACGAGTAATCTCATTGGGAGACAACACTATATTGTTTACCATAGTCACCCCGTGTAGACATGTGAGAAACTTCCCCAAACCCCCTGGTCACTGCGGGTGGGCCTTTGACCTCCAATCTTATCCATATCTACCCGAGCCAGTATAGATTGGATAGCACCACAAGTACGGCACTACTAATTAATTGTGGACTGTATAGATTATATTAGTGTAACTGAATGAAGGGGGGGGGTAGGTTACACATGGATATTTTCCATCAAGGAAAAACTCTTGTACATAATCTCACCACTTACCAGATATTCTTTGCTGGTCACTTGATGTAGCTGGATCACCCATAACCTATCCAATTACAACATACCTAACTGGCCAGTATCAGTCTGCTACAACTAGAAAGGTTACTTAGCTGTGGGTGATTGATGCTCCTTATTTCCTCCATTCACCATCTCATTTCGATGTCCTGCTACACCGCACAGTTCTTATTCCAGCGGGACGAGGTATCCGTTGGTTTTTGTCCTGTTTAGAAGTCTTGACTCCATAAAAACTTCACTATCCTCTAGACAGAAATAAAGAGGTAAACATGTGCACACACACTCTGGGAATGGCAGCTCATATCGCTTCAATGATTCCTTAACTTGGTGTTATTATCACTGATTACATTACAATTCACAAGATAATTTAATTTTCTCAAAATTTAAATTGTACACATTAGAGGTCACTCCATTAAGATCTGAGACCGATGAGTGAGGATTAACTCATGGGTATTTCCCTGGACACACACCATGGCCGCACACCAGTCAACCCGGGTTTGAACCATTATTCACTTATTTTAAACCACCCTTTTACGGTGGTTCCATAAATCACGTTCCTCCTCTTCACCAGGAACAGTTACGACACTTCCTATTATGAAGTGAGGCCTATATTAATCCTTAGGGCCCCCGTGACGCCAATTTCTGGTCCCATGTTTACAGCCTCCTTATCCATTCAAAAAGCTCCCGCTTCTCCATTCCCCGACTCACCTGTTTCCCCCCCCCAATCCGCGCAGGCGCAGGCGAACCCGTTGGTTCATTCAAAATACAATTTAGAACACAGTAATGCATTATCAGGTATTAATTATAAAATATATACAGTTAATTATGGAATTTATTTTCCACACTGCAGCCGGACGGAGTCGTTGTTAGACGACTTAATAACGTGAGTACAAAATTTTCCCATTTTTTCACTGGCCACCTGGCTTGGGAACTCCAACATTGGTATTTAATCAATATCCCATTAATTCTTTTCCACCTGTTAGGGGTCCATCCAAAGCACACTCAAGCCTCCATGGGTCTGGTATTAACCAATTTCCCTTTATTTAACCTGGAGTTTACCTGGGAGGGGAGTTCCGGGGTCAACGCCCCCCCGGCCGTCTGTGAAAAGGCCTTTCCCGGTGGTTTAGAGCCTTTTCAAAACCGGCTGTGCGCTGGCTGCACGCAAACCAAGTATGAGTCACTGCCCGGCTGGTCAGGAACCGACTTAGGTGTTGTCCAGTGCCCGCTTGAAGACTGCCCGGGGTCTGTTGGTAATCCCCTTATGTATGCTGGGGGGCGTTGAACAGTTCGGGCCCTGACACTTATTGGGATGGTATCTTAATGCTAGTGACACCCTGCTTTTTCATTGGGGATGTTGCATCGTCTGCCAAGTCTTTTGCTTTGTATTGATTTTTCGGTGCAGTTCGGTACTAGTCCTCTAGGATTTTCCAGGTGTATATAATCATGTACTCTCCACCTGGTTCCAGGGAATACAGTTTTAGGAAGGGGTGACATAAGCCTTGCTCTCTGGGTTAATTTGTTGGGCATATTGGATTATGAGACTTTAACAATAACAGTCTCTCTCAGTATCCCAATTCGCCCTCAGCACATTACTGCATAAGGCACTTCAACTCCAAGGGCCATCCATATTTTAGATCCTCAAAATGGATAATACTGTTCCATTCCCACAGGGGAATCCTTGCACCCTTGCACATTTCATTAACCCCTCACATATCCTCTTAGTTTCCTCTTCATTTTGACGTCACCGAAATTGTCCACATAAGATTATTTACGCCAATTACTTCGCTCAGTGGACCACCTGTTGCACTTAGAGGGTGTGCCATTATATCGTCGCCTGAAGTAAGAACAATTATTTTTAACTGTTTAATTAATTATATCTTTAAAGTATCAGCAATTTTGGTGCCCATCCTCATCTCGCAGAGCTGGCCTGTTAACTGTCCTACGCATCCTATAATTATGAAGATAATTCTGGACGGTTTTAGCCTCCACGAAGTCGCACCCAGTAATGTCCAGTAATTCAGATTTTAACATCCTTCAGGTATTGTTCCCGAGTAAGAATCATTTGGACTTCCCCTTATTATATTTAATCTCGCAATGCTGTCCACCCAGCAAATTAGACTGGTTCAACATCATTCTCGATAGAAAATACTTGTACTGGGTTTGACCTTTTAAGAGTAAGACACCGTGACTGTATTCACTACTTCCTCTAGTCATTATTACTAGGCGGTAGTCTGCCATATATTAATGGCCCGTACCAGTGTGAGAGAGTGACGCCGCATGGTTTTGGATTTATTGCCCTTTAACCTGAATTATTACATCCACCACCGGCAAGGCTCCCTCAGCTAGCCATCATTATTGCCATTAGCTGCAACCTTTACATCAGTCACTGAGTGTCAGGGTTATTAACAGTAGTCATTATTGTCACCATTATATAAGAATTACATACAACACCTGCACAAACTGTATGGTGCCTTCCCCAGTTGCATTGATAGCAACTGTATTCAATATTGGTATGACAATCCTTTACATTATGATTGGCCAGACATCGATAATCTGTCAAGTTCTTCATTCTTTCCACTTAATATCCCCATGAATCATAGGCATTACGAATTTTATGAATTGAAGTACCCTTCAGAAGGACAGTCTCTCTTTTCCTTGCCTAGACCTCTTATTAACTGGGTTACCCGTTACTGAGGTAGTTATTCCTCTACCTCGATGTGAGTGAGGACATCTATTAATGATTCTGTCTCATGAAACGTGTTTGTCCGTATTTTAACTCTTATGATTATGCACCTATGGGATATTTTTCCCTTTGTGAGACTTGACAGACACTTCCAGAGTCATTATGTGTTATATCCTGTAGAACTGTTTGGCTGACTGGCGGCAATTGAACAATTAATTCTTGGCCGACCTGAGCCGATTTCCTCCAGACGTCTCTGGAGGTTTTGGAAACGCACCTTTGCCATTAATGGTTGATCAACTGTCCTGGCTTACACCCTTTAATTTATTCAAAGCCTTATCTTTTTACAAGTCAGTTTTTCTTCCAATTTCGTAATGGTATGATTAATTAAAACTTCATATCCATTCCATTCTGCACAATTCTCCAGCAGATCTCTTTCACAGTCTTTCAACCACAATTTGTACCAATCAAATCTACTCTCTAAAGCATCTAAATATAACTTTAATTCATTAGGGTTCACGGTTCCTTGATTCATTAAATCAAATGCCTTCGTCACATGGCCTTTAATAGCCTGTAATGATGCTTTCATTACTCTAAAATCCACGGACTTGTCAGCCACATTAATTCCATCAGATCCAGTCATGGTTAGAGAATTATTAATCACTGATTATACAACTTAAGCAGGAGCCTTATAAGAGTAATTCTTGCACTTTACTCTTGTATAAATCCTAGCCACATATGTGCTAGCAATTAATTTGGCTAATTATCATCCACCACACGATCGATTAAATTTGTGTACTCTATACCCAATTTCTTCAATCAGTCACTTAATTATTAAGAAATTAATTCAATTAATTTTTTCACTGATTGTATCCGGTTCAGGATGGACCAGCGGGCAGATATGGAAAATTTTCTAGGGGTGACTACCTGTACGTACCTCAACATTACATGCATACGAGTAATCTCATTGGGAGACAACACTATATTGTTTACCGTAGTCACCCCGTGTAGACATGTGAGAAAACTTCACCACCCCTGGTCACTGCAGGTGTGCCTTCGACCTCACAATCTTATCCATATCTATCCGAGACCAGTATAGACTGGATAGCACCCACAAGTACGGCGTTACTAATTAACTGTGGACTGTATAGATTATATTAGTGTAACTGAATGAAGGGGGGGGAGGGTAGGTTACACATGGACATATCCATCAAGGAAAAACACTTGTACATAATCTCACCACTTACCAGATATTCTCTGGTGGTCACTTGATGTAGCTGGATCACCCATACCCTATCCAATTACAACATACCTAACTGGCCAGTATCAGTCTGCTATAACTAGAAAGGTTACTTAGCTGAGGGTGATTAATGCTCCTTATTTCCTCCATTCACCATCTCAGGCTGGTGGCCTGGTGGCTAAAGCTCCCGCTTCACACACGGAGGGCCCGGGTTCGATTCCCGGCGGGTGGAAACATTTCAACACGTTTCCTTACACCTGTTGTCCTGTTCACCTAGCAGCAAATAGGTACCTGGGTGTTAGTCGACTGGTGTGGGTCGCATCCTGGGGGACAGGATTAAGGCTAACCCTCCGGGGTTAAAAATCCGAACGAAATCTTATCTCTTTTATCATTTCGATGTCCTGCTACACCGACACGGTTCTTATTCCAGCAGGTTTGTCCCGGTTTAGAAGTCGTGAATCCATAAAAACTTCACTATCCTCGAGACAGGAACAACGAGGTAAACATGTGCACACACATTCTGGGAATTGCAGCTCATATCACTTCAACGGTTCCTTAACTTGGTGTTATTATCACTGATTACATTACAATTCACAAGACGATTTAATGTCTCATAATTATTGTACACATTAGAGGTCACTCCATTAAGATCTGAGACCTATGAGCGAGGATTAACTCACGGATATTTCTCCTGGACACACACCATGGCCGCGCACCAGTCACCCCCGGTCGAACCATTATTAACTAATTTTACCACCCTTTTACGGTGGTCCCGTAAATCACGTTCCCTCACTCTTCACCAGGAACAGTTACGACACTTCCTATTATGAAGTGAGGCCTATATTAATCCTTAGGCCGCCGTGAACGCCAATTTCCTGTTCCCATGTTTTCACAGCCTCCTCACTCCATTCAAAAAACTCCCGCTTCTCCATGCCCTGACTCGACCTGTCCCCTCCGCACATCCGCACAGGCGCAAGGCGAACCCAGTTGGTTCTATTCCAAATACAATTTAGAACAACAGTAATGCATTAATCATGTATATTTACATTATAAAAATATATACAGTATAATTATAAGTAAGTAAGTAAGTTTATTCAGGTATACACAAATGCAGTTACATAGAATTATCATACATAGCAGCATATGTGTAGAGAACCTGGGATAACCCAAAAAAGTCAGACTGAGTGACTTATTTCCATTGGGGTCCTTTTACCTTATTATTATAATATAAAGGTTGTAATATTTTCTTATTATTCTATAATGAAGATAACATCTTATTATCATACTAAAAAGACTATCTACTACACGAGGGTCATTAAGACTATCTACAATACGAGGGTCATTACTAGGAATAAAAGGGAAAATTTAACCCCTATGTAGCTAAAAAATAGAAAATCATTCCCCCCCCTTTCTGTAGCTACATTATCAGACACCTTTTGGCACCCCTTCTTTAACTGGTCATGCTATGACTGGCTTTGACATGTGCAGCAGTCTGTTCCATTTTTTTATTGCTGTACAATAAAAGGTATTTGAAGCCTGGCCCAAAGACTGTGGGTACTACAAAGTTGTGCTCTCTCCCCCCAGTACTATGATTGCTTGGTTCCCAACCTTGACAAATTGACAGCAAGATATTCTGGACACTGTTTGTGAGCAATTTTATAAACATGATTTAAACTTCTGTTGTTTTTTCTCTGTCTTCAACATTCAGCATATTCAACTGCTGTAATTCATCCTGGCCTAAATGTTCTCTTGGTCCCAGCCCCCCGGATGAATCTTACAATTTTGTTCTGGGGGATTTGCAGTCTATCTTTCAGTTTTTTTGTCAAGGCAGAGTACCAAGGGGGAGAAGCGTAATCCATATGGCATTGTTAAAGGGTAGAATAGGGGCCTGCGGGCCAGTAGGGAGACACTGTGCTTGTCCCATCAGGGCTTCAGTTGGCCCTTTTTTTTCCT
>NW_026474627.1:0-11031 GCF_026875155.1 Cherax quadricarinatus
CAGAACACAAAAAACTAATAGTGAACAGAGTGAAGTCTTATGCGGCTACAGTGAAAGGCACTGTTCCACAAGGCATAATACTCGCTCATCCTGTTCCTCTTCCTCATATGTGACATGGAGATGTGAAGGCACGGATGACACTCAAATTTCCAGAACTGTGTCTTTCACTGAAAACACGGCAATACTCCAGGCGGAAGTCAACCAAATCTTTAAATGGGTCACAGAAAGCAACATGTAGTTCAATAGAAAGGAATTTCAACTACTCAGATAAGGAAAACTTGAGGAAATTAAAATTTTATCAGAGTATAAAACAATTTCTAACTACACTAACTGCATGACAGTGTCCTCCACTGAAGACACTGTGAGGTACCAGGCGGACATCAACCAAATCTTTAAATGGGCTGCAGAAAAAATATGAAGCTCATCAACGAGAAACTTCAATTACTCTGATATGGTAAACGTGAGGAAATTAAAATTTCATTGGAGTTTAAAACAAATTTCAACCACACAATATTGCGGAAAACTAATGTCAAAGACCTGGGAGTGATCATGTCGGAGGATCTCACCTTCAAGGATCATATCATTGTATTATTCGTGTCTGCTAGAAAAATGACAGGATGGATAATGAGAACCTTCAAAACTAGGTGTAGAAAATATTTTAATCTTCCGAAGCTATAGTGCCTAACAGGTGCTTAATGTGTCGAAATGAGTCAAAAATGTATTTGAAAATAGAATGGAACCAACAGGGAAGCTCTGCGCCTGCGCTGATGGGCAGGGGAGAGGTCGAGACGGGAGCATCAGGGAGCGGGAGTGTTTGCAATGGAGTGAAGAGGCTGTGAAAACATGGGACCAGGAAATTGGCGTTCACGGCAGCCTAAGGATTAATATAGGCCTCACTTCTTAATAGGAAGTGTCATTACTGTCCCTGGTGAAGAGTGAGGGAACTTGATTTATGGGACCACTGTAATAAGTGGTAAAATTAGTGAATAATGGTGGGACCAGTGGTGACTGGTGCGACGCCATGGAAGGTGTCCAGGGGAAAATACCCGTGATTTAATCCTCACTCATCGGTCTCAGATCTTAATGGAGTGACCTCTAATGTGCATAATATTATGAGACATTAAATCGTCTTGTGAATTGTAATGTAATCAATGATAATAACACTAAGTTAAGAGAATGCGTGAAGTGAAATAAGTCGCCCTGCTCCGAGAGAGCATGCACTTGTAGACCTCGTGGTTCCTGTCCCAAGGATAGTGAAGTTTTATGGAGTCACGACTTCTAAACCGGGACAAACCAATGGATACCTCGTCCTGCTGGAATAAGAACTGTGTCGGTGTAGCAGGACATCGAATGAGATGGTGAATGGAGAAATAAGGAGCATCATCACCCACAGTTAAGTAACCCTTCTAGTAATAACAAACTGATACTGGCCAGTTAGGTGTGTTGTAATTGGATAGGTTGTGGGTGATCCAGCTACATCAAGTGACCCCGAGAATATTGGTAGTGGGGTATTATATACAAGTGTTTTTGCCTTGATGGATATGTACATGTGCAACTTACCCCCCCCCCCTTCATTCAGTTAAACTAATATAATCTATGCAGTCCACAATTAATTAGTAGCTCCGTACTTGCGGGTGCTACCCATCATACTGGTCTCGGATAGATATGGGTAAGCTTGTGAGGTCGAAGGAACCACCTGCAGTGACCAGGGGTGGCTAAGTTTTCTCACATGTCTACAGGGGGTGACTACGGTAAACAATATGGATGTTGTCTCACAATGATATTACTTGTATGCATGTAATGTTGAGGTACATACAGGTAACCCCAACAAAATTTTCCATACTAGGGATGCCAAGCCCATGATGACACTCTTCAGGTAGTTGTTCTATCTAGGCTGAAATAATTGCTGCACACTAACAGCACCTTTCAAGGCAGGTGAAATTGCTGACCTAGAAAATGCGCAGATAACCTTCACAGCGCGAAATAACGGAGATTGTAGATCAATGGTTCAGACAACCTACACGTTGATAAATTAGACACGTGCAACTCTTGGGTATTTTTAAATTGAGGAAACGTTTTCGCCACACAGTGGATTCATCAGTCCATACGAAGGATGGACTGATGAAGCCACTGTGTGGTGAAATGTTTCCTCAATAAAGATACCCAAGAGTTGCACATATGTCTAATTTATCATAATGGAGATAAAACACCTCAGTTACTGGGAGCGCTTGAGGTTCCTGAACCTGTACTCCCTGGAACGCAGGAGGGAGAGATACATGATTATATACACCTGGAAAATCCTAGAGGGACTAGTACCGAACTTGCACACGAAAGTCACTCACTACGAAAGCAAAAGACTTGGCAGACGATGCACCATCCCCCCAATGAAAATCAGGGGTGTCACTAGCACGTTAAGAGACAATACAATAAGTGTCAGGGGCCCGAGACTGTTCAACTGCCTCCCAGCATACATATGGGGGATTACTAATAACCCCTGGCAGTCTTCAAGCAGGCACTGGATAGGCATCTAAAGTCGGTACCTGACCATCCGGGTTGTGGTTCATACGTTGATTGCGGGGCAGCCAGCAGCAGCAGCCTGGTTGATCAGGCGCTGATCCACCATGAGGCCTGGTCACAGACCGGGTCACGGGGGCGTTGACCCCCGGGAACTCTCTCCAGGTAAACTCCAGAGCGAGAAACTAATGGAAATACTAGGAGTGGTAATATCAGTGGATCTCACCTTCAAGGACACAATTATGTATCCTTCGCATCTGCTGGAAAAATGACAGGGAGGGATAATAAGAACCTTCAAAACTAGGGATGCCAAGCCCCTGTTGACACTCTTCAAAAACACTTGTTCTCTCTTGGCTGGAATACTGCTGTACACTAACTGCTCTCTAAAGGCAGACGGAAAATTTTTGACCTGGAGAGTGTAAAAAAGAACTTTCATGGCACACATAAACATGATAAGGAACCTAAAATTACTGGGAACTGTTGAAAGGGACTTGATCTGTATTCCCTGGAGCGCAGGCGGAAAAGATATATTATACACTTGGAAAATCTTATAGGTATTAGTAGCGAACTTGCACTCCGAAAATCACTCCCCATGAAAGCAAAAGACTCGGCAGGAGATGCAACATTCCCCCAGCGAGAACCAGCGGTGCCACGAGTACACTGAGAGACAACACAATGTCAGGGACCAAGATTAAATTTAAGTATGTCCCAGCATAATAAGCGGGATTACCCAATAGACCCCTGGGTGTTGTTTAGGCTGGCGCTGGACAGGCAACCTGAAGTCAGTACCTGACCAGCCGGGGTGTGTTTCCTACGTCGGTTTTACGTGCGGCCAGCAGTAACAGCCTGGCTGATCACACCATGGTCCACCATAAAGCGGGGGGGCGTTGACACCCGAAACCCTCTCCAGGTATAATCCAGGTAAAACTCCAGGATATTGTACGTCACCGAGGGTTTCAGGAGGACGGGAATAGTTTGGTCATAGTACAAGTGAGTATGTCAGTTGTTGTTGTACAAAAACCGTTGAAAAATTTTAAGCCAATAGGATGAGGCGTTCTTTAGATATGAGGGGGAAAAAAAATCGATTAATTGGTGGTACCCTTTAGGATACCTAAAAAGAATTCCGACAACTGTTATATAATAATAATAATAATAATAATAATAATAATAATAATAATAATAATAATATCCTTATTTACTACCAGTACATGTACAATGTCTACAGACCAAAACTGACATCAATGACATACTACTATATAGAAAGTCCCTTGATATACTGAGCATTTCGGGCAAAATAGGTAAATTTTGTCCCCAGAATGCGACCGACACCAGTCGTGTCCTGGGTGGGTGAGCATGTACAGGTGTCTTACGGAAATACGTCCTAATGTTTCCACCCGTACCGGCGATCGATTCATGAACCTCAGTGTGTGAGCTGAGTGCTCTAGCAACCCCTGTGAAACATCTAACAGTATCGTGATCATCTAGAATCTAGATATACTTCAGTTCCATCTAGATGTAACTTGAAAAAGTCTAGAAATATCTTGTCACTTCCAGACACATCAAGCGGTGAATGATACGATCCTTGTGAGGACTCTGTGCGGCTGTTGCATCAGATCCCCGTCTTTCATATCAAGTAAATTGGCTTCTTCAATATTCCCCGTAATGTAAAGCAGGTGAGTGTGAAGCTCTGGCAGTGTGTGTTACCTAGCTGTCCTGGCAGCTCTCCTCTTGATGGGTCGATGACCTGAGCGGACCTCCAGGTGATGACTTGCTGCGCCAGCAGAGGTAGCAGCAGCAACAACAGAACCGATAGTAACAGAAGCAGCAGCAACAGAAGCAATAGTAACAAGCAGCAGCAACAGAAGCAATAGTAACAGAAGCAGCAGCAATAGCAACAGTAACGACTGCAGCAGCAGTAACAACAGTAACGACAGAAACAACAGTAACAACAGCAACAATAACGACAGCAGCAACAGTAACAACAACAGCACCAATAACGACTGCAGCAGCAGCGACAGTAACAACAGCAGCAGCAACAGCAGTAGTACAGGTCACAACAGTAATAGCAATAGCACCAGTATGGACAGCAACAGCAGTAGCAGCAGCTACGACAGCAGAAAAACTAGTAAAGACAGCAACAAACAGTAGCAACAGTAAACAAAAAACAGTAGCAAAAACAGCAGCAACATCAGTTTGCAACAGTAGCAACAGCGAGCAGCAAAATCAGTAGCAACAGCAGTAGCAACAGTAGCAAAAATCAGTAGCAACAGCAGTAGCAAAAACATAGCAACATCAGTAGCAAAGCAAATAGCAACGATAGCAACAGCAGTGCAAACAACAGTAGCAACAACAGTACAACACAGCAGCAACAGCAGTAACAACAACGTGGCAACAGCAGAGCAAATTCAGTTTGCAACGCCCGTAGCAAAAATCAGTAGCAACAACAGTAGCAACAGCAGTAGCAACAGCAGTAGCAACATCAGCAGCAATAGCATAGAACATCATTTGCAGCATAGCAACATCAGTAGCAACAGCTAGCAACATCAGTAGCAACAGCAGTAGCAAAAGCAGTAGCAACAACAGCAGCAACATCAGTAGCAGCAGCAGTAGCAACATCAGTAGCAATAACAGAAGCAACAGCAGTAGCAACATCGTAGCAAAAAAGTCGCAACATCATAGAACGCAGTAGCACGCAGTACAACATCAGTAGCAACAACAGTAGCAACAGCAGTAGCAACAGCAGTAGCAACAGCAGTAGCAAAAGCAGTAGCAACATCAGTAGCAACAGCAGTAGCAACAGCAGTAGCAACAGAAGTAGCAACAGCAGTAGCAACAGCAGCAGCAACAACAACAGCAAAAACAGTAGCAACAGCAGTAGGAACATCAGTAGCAACAACAGCAGCAACAGCAGTAGCAACAGCATTAGCAACAACAGTATCAACATCAGTAGCAACAGCAGTTGCAACATCAGTAGCAACAGCAGAAGCAACAGTAGCAACAGCAGCAGCAACATCAGTAGCAACAGTAGTAGTAACAGCAGTAGCAACATCAGTAGCAACAACAGTAGCAACATCAGTAGCAACATCAGTAGCAACATCAGTAGCAACAGCAGTAGCAACATCAGTAGCAACAGTAGTAGCAACATCAGTAGCAACAACAGTAGCAACAGCAGTAGCAACAACAGTAGCAACAGCAGTAGCAACAGCAGTAGCAACAGTAGCAACAGCAGTAGCAACATCAGTAGCAACAGTAGCAACAGCAGTAGCAACAGCAGTAGCAACAACAGTAGCAACATCAGTAGCAACAGCAGTAGCAGCAGCAGTAGCAACAGCAGTAGCAACAGCAGTAGCAGAAATAGCAACATCAGTAGCAACATCAGTAGCAACAGTAGAAACAGCAGTAGCAACATCAGTAGCACAACAGTAGCAACATCAGTAGCAACAGCAGTAGCAACAGCAGTAGCAGAAATAGCAACAGCAGTAGCAACAACAGTAGCAACAGTAGCAACAGCAGTAGCAACAACAGTAGCAACAGTAGTAGCAACAGCAGTAGCAACAACAGTAGCAACAGCAGTAGCGACATCACTAGCAACAACAGTAGCAACAGCAGTAGCAATAATTGCAACATCAGTAGCAACAGCAGTAGCAACATCAGTAGCAAAATCAGTAGCAAAAGCAGTAGCAACAGCAGTAGCAACATCAGTAGCAACAGAAGTAGCAACAACAGTAGCAACATCAGTAGCAACAGCAGTCGCAACAGCAGCAGCAACAGCAGTAACAACAGCAGTGGCATCAGCAGCAGCAATATCGGTAGCAACAGCAGTAGCAACATCAGTAGCAACAACAGTAGCAACAGCAGTAGCAACAGCAGTAGCAACATCAGTAGCAATTGCAGTAGCAACATCAGAAGCAATAGCAGTAGCAACAGCAGTAGCAACAGCAGTAGCAACAGCAGCAACATCAGTAGCAACAGTAGCAACAGCAGTAGCAACATCAGTAGCAATAGCAGAAGCAACAGCAGTAGCAACAACAGTAGCAACATCAGTAGCAACAACAGTAGCAAATGAGTAGCAACATCAGTAAGCAACAGCAGTAGCAACATCAGTAGCAACCTCAGTAGCAACAGCATAGCAAAAAACAGTAGCAAACAACAGTACAACAACAGTAGCAACAACAGTAGCAACATCAGTAGCAACAACAGTAGCAACAACAGTAGCAACATCAGTAGCAACAACAGTAGCAACACAGTAGCAACATCAGTAGCAACAACAGTAGCAACATCAGTAGCAACATCAGTAGCAACAGCAGTAGCAACATCAGTAGCAACATCAGTAGCAACAGCAGTAGCAACAACAGTAGCAACAACAGTAGCAACAACAGTAGCAACAACAGTAGCAACAACAGTAGCAACAACAGTAGCAACAACAGTAGCAACATCAGTAGCAACAACAGTAGCAACAACAGTAGCAACATCAGTAGCAACAACAGTAGCAACATGAGTAGCAACATCAGTAGCAACAGCAGTAGCAACATCAGTAGCAACATCAGTAGCAACAGCAGTAGCAACAACAGTGCAACAACAGTAGCAACAACAGTAGCAACAACAGTTGCAAAAATCAGTAGCAACATCAGTAGCAACAGCAGTAGCAACATCAGTAGCAACAACAGTAGCAACAGCAGTAGCAACAACAGTAGCAACATCAGTAGCAACATCAGTAGCAACATCAGTAGCAACAGCAGTAGCAACAGCAGTAGCAACAGCAGCAGCAACAGCAACAACAGTAGCAACAGCAGTAGCAACATCAGTAGCAACAACAGCAGCAACAGCAGTAGCAACATCAGTAGCAACATCAGTAGCAACAGCAGTAGCAAAACAGTAGCAACATCAGTAGCAACAGTAGTAGCAACAGCAGTAGCAACATCAGTAGCAACAGTAGCAACAGCAGTAATAATAGGAACAGCAGTAGCAACAGTAGCAACAGCAGTAGCAAAAACAGTAGCAACAGTAGTAGCAACAATAGCAACAGCAGTAGCAACAGTAGCAACAGCAGTAGCAACATCAGTAGCAACAGTAGCAACAGCAGTAGCAACATCAATAGCAACAGCAGTAGCAACAGTTGCAACAGCAGTAGCAACATCAGTAGCAACAACAGTAGCAACATCAGTAGCAACAGCAGCAGCAACAGCCGTAGCAACAGTAGCAACAGCAATAGCAACATCAGTAGCAACAGTAGCAACAGCAGTAGCAATATCAGTAGAAACAGTAGCAACATCAGTAGCAACAGTAGCAACATCAGTAGCAACAGTAGTAGCAACAGCAGTAGCAACATCAGTAGCAACAACAGCAGCAACAGTAGTAGCAACATCAGTAGCAACAACAGTGGCAACAGCAGTAGCAACATCAGTAGCAACAGTAGTAGCAACAGCAGTAGCAACATCAGCAGCAACAGTAGTAGCAACAGCAGTAGCAACAGCAGCAACAGCAGTAGCAACAGCAGTAGCAACAATAGCAACAATAGGAACAGCAGTACAACAGCATAGCAACAAAACAGCAACAGCAGTAGCAACTCAGTAGCAACGAATAGCAACAAACAGTAGCAACAGCTAGTAGCAACAACAGTAGCAACATCAGTAGTTACAGCAGTAGCACACCGAGCGCATAGCAAAGCAGTAAACAACAGGTAGCAACAGTAGCAACTGCATAGCAACAGCAGTGCAACATCAGTACAAAAATCATAGCAACAGCAGTAGCAACATCAGTAGCAACAGCAGTAGCAACAGTAGCAACGCAGTGCAACAAAAGTTTGCAACATCAGCAGGGAACACCCTAGCAACAACAGTAGCAACATCAGTAGCAACAGTAGCAGAAAAAATAGCATAGCAGCAAAGTAGCAACAGCAGTAGCAAACAACAGTAACAGTAGCAACAGCAGTAGCCAAAATTCATCAACGTAGCAACAGCTAGCAACGTAGCAACGAGTAGCAACAGTAGCAAAAAGCAGTAGCGACAACAGTAGCAACAACAGTAGCAACAAAAGTGGCACATCAGTAGCAACAGTAGCAACATGTAGCAACGCAGTAGCAAAAAACAGTAGCAACATCAGTAGCAACATCGTAGCAAACGCAGTAGCAACAGCGTAGCAACTTAGTAGCAAAATCAGTAGCAACAGCAGTAGAACAGCAGTAGCAACATCAGTAGCAACAACAGTGGCAACATCAGTAGCAACAGTAGCAACATCAGTAGCAAAATCAGTAGCAACACAGAAACAACAGCAGTAGCAACATCAGTAGCAACAACAGTAGGGAACAGCAGTGCAAATTAGGCAACATGCAACAGCTGTAGCAACAGTGGCAACAGCAGTAGCAACAACAGTAGCAACATCAGTAGCAACAGCAGTAGCAACATCAGTAGCAACAGCAGTAGCAACAGCAGAAGCAACATCAGTAGCAACAGCAGTAGCAACATCAGTAGCAACATCAGTAGCAACAGCAGTAGCAACAACAGCAACAACAGTAGCAACAGCAGTAGCAACAGCAGTAGCAACAGTAGTAGCAACAGCAGTAGCAACAACAGTAGCAACAGTGGTAGCAACAGCAGTAGCAACAGCAGTAGCAACAGCAGTAGCAACAACAGTAGCAACAGCAGTAGCAACAGTAGCAACAGCAGTAGCAACAGTAGCAACAGTAGTAGCAACAATAGCAACAGCAGTAGCAACAGCAGTAGCAACAACAGTAGCAACAGTAGTAGCAACAACAGTAGCAACATCAGTAGCAACAGTAGCAACAGCAGTAGCAACCGTAGCAGCAGTAGCAACATCAGTAGCAACAGCAGTAGCAACAGTAGTAGCAACATCAGTAGCAACAGCAGTAGCAACATCAGTAGCAACAGTAGTACCAACAGCTGTAGCAACAGCAGTAGCAACAGTAGTAGCAACAGCAGTGGCAACAACAGTAGCAACATCAGTAGCAACAGTAGCAACATCAGTAGCAATAGCAATAGCAACAGTAGCAACATCAGTAGCAACATCAGTAGCAACAACAGTAGCAACATCAGTAGCAACAGCAGTAGCAACAGCAGTAGCAACATCAGTAGCAACATCAGTAGCAACAACAGTAGCAACAACAGTAGCAACAACAGTAGCAACATCAGTATCAACAGCAGTAGCAACATCAGTGGCAACAGCAGTAGCAACAGTAGCAACAGCAGTAGCAACAGTAGCAACAGCAGTAGCAACAGTAGCAACAGCAGTAGCAACAACAGTAGCAACAGCAGTAGCAACAGCAGTAGCAACATCAGTGGCAACAGCAGTAGCAACTCAGTAGCAACAGCAGTAGCCCAAAAGTAGCAACAGCAAATGGCAACAGTAGCACAACATAGTCAACAGTAGCAACAGCAGTAGCAACAACAGTAGCCCAACATCAGTAGCAAAAGCAGTAGCAACTAAAGCAACGTCAGTAGCAAGATCAGTAGCAACATCGTAGCAACATCAGTAGCAAAAATCAGTAGCAACTGCAGTAGCAACAGCAGTAGCAACATCAGTAGCAACTGCAGTAGCAACAGCATACAACTCAGTAGCAACAGCAGTAGCAACAGCAGTAGCAACATCAGTAGCAACATCAGTAGCAAAATCAGTAGCAACAACGTAGCAACATCAGTGAAGCAGTAGCAAATCAATAGCAACGTCAGTAGCAACATCAGTAGCAACATCAGTAGCAACATCAGTAGCAACAAACAGTAGCAACTGCAGTAGCAACATCAGTAGCACATAACAACTGCAGTAGCAACAGCATTTGCAACATCAGTAAACAACATCAGTTAGCAACATCAGTGCAACAGCAGTAGCAAAAAGCAGTAGCAACATCAGTAGCAACATCAGTAGCAACAGCAGTAGCAACAGCAGTAGCAACAGCAGTAGCAACAACAGTTGCAACATCAGTAGCAACAGCAGTAGCAACATCAGTAGCAACAGCAGTAGCAACAACAGTAGCAACATCAGTAGCAACAGCAGTGCAACAACAGTAGCAACATCAGTAGCCACATCAGTAGCAACATCAGTAGCAACATCAGTAGCAACAGCAGTAGCAACATCAGTAGCAACATCAGTATCAACAGGAGTAGCAAGTATTTAAGTAAGTAAGTAAGTTAGTAAGTAAGTTTATTCAGGTATACACAAATACAGTTACAAAGAATTATCATACATAGCAGCATATGTGTAGAGAACCTGGGATAACCCAAAACAGTCAGACAGAGTGACTTATTTCCATTGGGGTCCTTTTACCTTATTATTATAATATAAAAGTTATAATACTTTCTTATTATTCTACAATGAAGATAACATCTTATTATCATACTAAAAAGACTATCTACTACACCAAGGTCAAAAGACTATCTACAATACGAGGGTCATTACTAGGAATAACAAAATTTTCCGTTGTTACCCAAAAAAAGAAAAAATTTTTTTGTAAACATTTATAGCACCTTTTGGGATCTTCTTGAACTGGTTAGCCCCCCTTTTCGG